>BQNB010003736.1:0-112573 GCA_026074375.1 Tanacetum coccineum
TCTCTAGACTATCCTTACTATATATATTTTATATTTTATTATATATTATATGTATTTTAAGGTGTGGTTTGGACGGAACATTAGGTATTCATGTGTGTGTTTATTCTAGAGAGAGAAAGAGTAGAAAAAGATAAAGAGAAGTATATAAATTAGAGAGAGAAAGAGGGTGGAGGAGAATGAGAAGAGAAATGAGATTAGATTGAGAAGCTTTACTTCATGAATGAGGTGGAGAGGGGTATTTATACCCATTTACAAGAAGAGCTACTAGCTCTTGGCTTTTAGCCTTTGGCTATTTATCCAGGTCTCGTGACTACATTTTAGTCACGAGCCTTTAACCTAACTATTACACATTTAATATTTCACTATTTATTACAAGACTCGATCTCAATAAGATCGTTACTTTTTCATTCTTAACAATCTCCCCCTAAGGGGCGATCATTGAGATCTCTCTTTGATGGCATTAATGATCATCACTTTCTATTCTTAACAATCTCCCTCTAAAGGGTGATCATTAAAATCTCTCTTGTGACCTTGATCTTTGATCTTTAATGCTCATTGTATTTAGTCTTGTTGTGTAATAGTGGTCTTGTTTCAAACATGCTCTTGTAGTCTTGATATTGATCTTTACATTTTTTCTTCATCTTTGCCTTTGAGATCTTTTCATATCATCATTCTTTGCCGTAAATCCATCTTGATTTATCTTTTGAAGCTTCAGACCAACATACTCATACTTTTCTTGATAGCTTAACAATCTTCCTTATGTATAACTCTTGTCTTGAACATAAGCTTGATGACTTGAGGAAGTTCTTTAATTATCAGAGTTGTGGAAGTGTATCTTTGATATTTGCGTATGAGTTATGAAGGTATGAATATGATGGTGTACTTTCTCTATGACAGGTAGAGATGTTATTGTTGTTGTTGTACATACTTACATAAAACAACCCATAGAAGTTGAAATTATAACACCAAAGTCAACTAAGTCTCGGATGTTGTGTACATTAAAGTCAATTAAATCTTGAATGTACACATTTCTTCCCCTTGATTGTTGTTGTAGAAGATGAATGAAACAATGTAGGAGTAATAACAATGCCCCCCATCAATCTTGTGACATTGTAAGAGACCTTGGTAATTTAACAAATCACTTGATTAAATCAAGGAAATGTTGTTTGTGTTTTTTGAAAACAAATTCCGAAAGAACACAATAACTACTAGATCACTTAGATTACTAGTTCACACTTATTTGAATCATTAAACAATCTTTTTCAAATTAGTGACTTACGTTCAGCGTTGGCTTGATGTTAGCACTAGTAGGATTTCCATTCATTAATTGTGAATACTTTATTTAAGTATCACTCTTGAATGTTCCGTGTAATGTCACAAAGACATGCAATATCACATAGACATATAAGCGACTCTTGTACCTTTTGTATCATTGATGTTTAATACAAATGTACTTTTGTGTCCTATGTGAGATTTAATGATATGATCTCATTTGGTTCTAGACTCAATTAGTGCGTTTTGGTTTTAGTGATCGGAGGCTAGAGCAGACTGCCACCTTTTCAATATCAATAATCTAGGAGTGAGATGTCAACATATTATGCATTTAATCTTCATGACAATGAAACAAGAATTCTTTTGAGAGAGTCTTGAGTGGCTGGGAAGGGTTGTGCATTGCATCACTGGGTCCATGACGTCTTCTTTAATATCAGAAATCAACGTATGAAATCTGATAGCATATGTATTGACATGGTTTCTGCCTAAGTTATGTGGAGGGCTTCTTCTTTTCACCCTTTATCCATACATTTCTTTTTCATTCTTCAAACCCTTCAATGTTAAACCAACATGTCCTTATTATCATCTTGTTGGGTTTGTTCTGATGATAACTCATGCCTTGGATAACATTTTTCCTATTCACATTCAACTCCATCATACCTAAGGACTTCTATTCTATCTGTGGAATGTCCCTGTGTAGATCCCTCTGGTTCTGGTTGGATCATGGGATAATACCTAACCTTACCATCTTATTACTCCTTCCATCTTCGTGAGGTAGTTGGTTGTTGGGTATTAAGATCAGAACCATAAAACCATTTGAAAATCAATCAAAGTGTTCGATATAAATCAAAAATATTTAACACTTTGAGAGTTTCATACTTTTTGAGAAATACTCCCCCTACACATGTTCATCATAACTTTGAAAGCTTTTTCGCACATGAAGGAAAGAGTTTCACACTTTAGTCGAAGACAAACACATTTTAATCCAATTTTCTCCCCCTCAAAAATAGCATACCATATGATAATTTTTTATATCAATGGATTAAAGTAGCTATATGAGATATTGAAAGCACATGGGAGAAACCAGATATAGCATGATTATTAATGGAACATTTTTGGATGTTTTCAACAAATTTGAAAAGCTAGTTGTGTCAATATCTAAAATGAATGGTCACTAAGCCGCTAACAACGGTTTTGAATACTTTCAAATGGATGCAACCTGAACGATGCTAACAACATTTACGAGTACCCTAGAACGGATGCAACTTAGATTGTTGACAACAACTATTTTTTACATGGAAAATTTTCTTTTGTTTATAAACAATTTTCTTTATACTCCCCCACAATAATACAACACTTCAATTTGAATGACACCACAAGTATATTGAGGGATAGAGTGAGTGTTGAGCATATTATTTTGAAATTTTTTGAATTATCTTTGAAAAATTCTTGAAAAATTGTG
Source organism: Tanacetum coccineum (assembly GCA_026074375.1). NCBI lineage: Eukaryota > Viridiplantae > Streptophyta > Magnoliopsida > Asterales > Asteraceae > Tanacetum > Tanacetum coccineum. The sequence continues at coordinate 2,735 of BQNB010003736.1, forward strand.
CTCAAACACTACTTCATTTGAAAGCTCCCCTTTAAAAATAGATTAAATGATTTAGCGAGGAAGGGAGTGTTGAATACACAATTTTGAAAGAAATTGAAAAATCTTTTTGAAAAATTCATGAAAAATTGTATTCAACCTTTTGAAAACATGCACTTGATCTCAAGATTTTGAATATCTTAATGAACTAGCTCAAGTCCGAGAAGTTGTAAGCTTCCCGTTATGAGGATAAATGTACGAAATGTACACTTTCCTTTCTTTGAAAAATGAGTCATAAGTTGATATTTACTTAGAAGTCGTACGTCCCGAGTAAACTTTTGAAAAGATTTTTGATAAAAAAATTGCTCGAGACAAAGAAGATTTCTCTTCTTTTGAAGAAAAAGCGCACTGAAATGTACACTTTTCTTTTATTTGAAAAACCGAGTTGTGCACTGAAATATACACAAGTCATAGACTTGAGCTACAAAACTTTAAATGTTTTGATTAAATAGCTCAAGAACAAAAAGATTTCTCTTTTCGTTAATAAGGATAAATGCACTGAAGCGTACATTTTCCTTTTATTTGAGGCACGGGTGTTGACCTAAAGTAGCCAATAGCCATTAAGTTAAGCTCGGGTATTGATCTGAAGTAATCAATAGCCATCACGACATAGAATTAGACAACAACCTTGGGAACCCATTTTAGCACGGTGCTAACGGGTTTGCCAAATAGTAGAAACCATTTGAAAGTTGTGTCAAGTCGATGTAAAGAAGTTGAGTTCCAACGAGGGCTTGAAACCGGTGTTTCATTTGAAAACAACTCTCTTGGAATCAACGGATATTTAAAATCCTTTTTGATTTTCCATTTAGTATTGAAACTCAATGTTTCTTATGGAGTTTTTAATCTTGTTTTCGAAGAAGATTTCCATTCTTTATTAACATTTGATGAATTATTCTGAAAATTGGTTTTTGGAATGTATGAAAATTTTCCTTTCTTTTTTATGTTCAAAGCAGGGTCATTCTTGTTTTTCATTGAAAGCATTTCTGATTTGGTATATTTCAAAGAATTTAAACGACTTTGCTTTGGTCTCCATACTTGTTTTACCGGTGTAAAACGTGAATGTAGAGTTACAAAAACTTGATTCTTTTCTTTTAAAGCACTTGTCTTGAAAACCTTTTGAGAAATAGGTGTTCCAAACACTTGACTCTTTCCATTTAAAGTACTTTTCTTAGAAACCTTTTGTGAAGTAGATGTTTCAAAAACTTTGAGATTTCTTAGAAAACTTCCTATCTTTTTGCAAAGAATATGTTGTAAATTGAGAAACCCTTTTCGGAAATGGTTTTGAAGATTCACCCATTAATCGCTTTTAAAACATTACTTTAGGTTTAGATGAGTTGACAACTTTTTCCTTTTTGTTCGGTTAAGAGAAACAAATTTTACTTTTAAAGCATTGTATGAAGTTCTCAACTCATGGTATTCTTTTTTACAAGAACGAATATCTTGCGATGCCAGCTTTGATTCTAAAGATGTGATTTGTTAGACATAAATTTGACTTTTCATTTTTAGCAAATACTGGCATAAACTGGTTTCGGACAATCTTTTTGCATAACAATTTTGGGAATAAACCATAATTTTGAAAGTTGAGAGTTTATCAAGAGTTTATCAGCAGGTGGTTTTTCTAGAATTAAAGGTTTATCAAACTTAGTTTCCACAGACCTCCCTTTTAGATTTTTCGATTGAACTCTTAAATGATTAATTTATTTCAAAAATTGATCTTTTCAGCTTTAGAATCATCGGTCTTACGAGCTAATTGTCGTTCAAGAACAACTTTCGTATTTTTAAGTATTTCAAAATTTGCTTCGAATTTAGCTGTTTTGTTCGACAATTCAAGTTTGACATCATCAAAATCTTTTGTCTTTTGAGTTAAAACCTTTTCAAGCTCGCCGTGTCGCGCTGCTAATGTGTTCGATAGCTCACACATGATATCGCGAATGAGCCGCGCTCGCGAAGATCTCCCCCGATTCCTTTTCAAGTTCAGAAATATGACTCTCAGCAATTGAACTTGAAGAGGAATCATCTTTACCCAAAATGTGATTAATCACGAATTCAGATAATGTAGTCCTTAAATTTTCTTTCTCTATATGAACTCGTGACTTTTCGATTGAATCAAACATTTTTTTGTAAACCAACTTCAAGTGTTCATTCTCTTTAATTAATGAATCCACTTAATGTCCCAACTCAGTGTTTTTAGTTTCAATCTCATCAAAATTGAACTTAACTTTGACTTCATCACATTGATTAGTCTCAACTTTTGAACTTTGAATTGACTTAAACAAATCTTTATAAGTTTGTTTCAAATGAACATTCTTAATTTGTACTGATGCTAAAAAAGTTTCATTTTCTTTTTGCATTGTTTTTAAAGAATTATTTCCTTGAGTCTTATGCTGGAGTGCTATTTCAAAAGCTATACTTAGTGCTTCCAGTTTGGAAAAATCCTTTTGTAACTGAGCAATGGTCTTTTTGTGACAATCATTTTCAGACTCAAGAGTTTGGTTTAAGGATTCAGCTGTTTTATTCTCAATTACTAAAGCAAGCAAAGGAAGTTTGTCTAGATATTGTTCAGCATCCTAGTCAACCTTTCTTTCATTAATGAATTTAGGTTGCTCGGCATGGGGTCTGTCATTAGCAAACACATTATATGCAGCAGTAGATAGTACCTCATTCAATGGCTTTGTGTCATTGGAGAGTCTGATATCTGCACCTTCAGCCTGCGTATCATTCCCTGATCTACTGCTTTTATCCTGCTTTTCTAATTTTGTCCTACTTATTTCCGTGAGAACCAAACCAACATCACATTTATCCTTAACCATATTAACCATTCCCACTTATGTCTGCATCGTTCATTCATTTACCTTGCTATCATGCGCTTATTGTTGAGAATCGATTTGACTCATCTAGGATAGTTTTACAGATAATATTGAACAAGCAGCGGAATAATAAAGAACACAATATTATCAAACAAGGTTTTAACCAAACATTGAAGCCTTCATCATATTTGATCATAATAAATGAGGCTACACCAACTATCTAATAAACTAACTACTACTACTACTACTAACGTGTACACACACACGCTTTTGCTAGACTCTCATTGAGAAGTCTGCTATTCTATTCTATTCTGGATGCATAAACTACATACCTTAGACCTCCTTTTATAGTATAAGGAGTCAAGGTTTACATGGAAACTAATAAAGATAATTAATAAGAAAATCAATTAAATATTATCTTTATCTTTGACCAAATCTGAGAGAATCTTCTAATTTTTATCTTTTGAAGACTTCTACAATGATGACTTTGGTCCTTCTTATTTCCATCTTGTTTCATTCATTATTTTGTCTTTATCAACTCAAATATAATTCCCAACAATCTTCCCCTAGTTGATAATGACAAAACCAAATAAGCACAAACTTCCCCTGAAGTTAATATACGAATGAAACTTCTTCCCCTTTTTGTTATAATCAAGTAGGGGTCTTTTGTAGATATGCAACCTCAAGTGGTGCATGCAAATGGTTAAACATTTAATCAATAAGCTTCCCCTGAAACCCATATGTTTACCATCTTTTGAATCTCGAACTCTGTAGGCTCTATGTAGTGATCACTGATGAAGAAAACCGAGTATAATGAATTTGATGAAGTTGCACTATCCACGTGACGTCGAACTTATAAATAAATATGTGAAATATAAGTAGACCGTAACCTCTTGACAAAAATCCTCATCTTCTATGAGACACATACTAAGTGATAGCAAATGTGAGCATTGAGCACCTATAAGAAAAATCACACACCTTTGCTAGATTTTGACAAGTCTTCGTCACAAACATTTAAGCACGACAATTATCTTAAAGTCAAATGTCCACTAAAAACACGACTTTAAGATATGTATAAACACGCATCTTGAACTCAGCTACAACATCAAAATAAGTGAGAGATCAACTGTCTATCGTAATCACATTCTTCAAATAATTCTCCAACACTTTTGAGCCATATTCCTATAAGAAATAAAACTAATTGTGAAACAATAGTTTCTGTCCGATATCCAAAAATTGTGAACTAATCCGATTTCCTGAAAGAGCAAGGTAAAGTACAAACTAGAATGTTCGGATAGAACTAACAGTTTTAACTGTTTTTCTTAGACGATGCTAGCAGTACAAACATATCTCGAACAACAAAGGCAGTACAAACATATTTTTTGAACTGTACTAACCTTTTCTTTGTCTAAACAGTATTAACTTACTTGAAGCAGCGTTAACTTCCTTGCTCGAATAGTATTAACCACGAACTTCTTTTGCATCTTTGTTCAATAACATGTGCGAATCCAACAGTATTACAACTGTTTTAATTTTTCATGATCTTCTTTTTGCTTTTTCATGCACGCCAAGCAATAATTCAAAAAAAAATACATGAGGTAAGGCAAGTGCAAGTAACCATGAGCCTCACCAACATTATTACATATAAAATTCTTTGACAACACACGAACAGTATAAATCATACTTACTTCAATCATTCTTTTGGCAGCAGTATTAACAAATACATGTGAACATCCATTGAGCAGCATTAAAATACAAGGAGTGTATATACTTGAAGCCTAATAGTGACTAATTGTTGCATACCAAAACCCTTTCTAACCGTTTGACCGAAGCAGCTTCAAACTTCCTCATTTGGTCTTTCCTTGTCCGAACAATACCAACAGTAGTAGTATAAACCATATCAGCCCACGTTACTTACGCCCAACTGTTGCTCCTTTATAATCATAATTGTTGTTGTTTACTCAACATACATAACCATCACCACGTGAATTCCATATCCCATGTCATAAACTACATGATACACACCAGCAGTATACATATGTTTTTACGTCAAATTCACCAGCATGTTCATTAACTGCTGCTGTTGTTGTTGACAACCTTCAAGACCCACACGAATTAGGGTTTCTTCTAAGCTTTCGACTCAAATCACAACAATTTACTCTGATCATTTTTAATAACATGATCACTTCGGCCAGATTATGAAGAAAATACAAACGATCAACAGGAATCAATCACCAGATATTGAGCACACCTTATTTATTAAAACCCTTATTCCACATCCAAACATCTTTGGGTTTAAAACCACCATGTAAACAAGTAAACGATTCTTCAATTTGTATTATGAATCCATGGTACAATAAATAAAGCAACTGCCAAAGACGTTAGCATCAGCAAACCACCGAAGTAGGTGTTTTGACAAACCTCAATATCACAAGCATCTCCACATATAATATTCTAATTATAACTAAAAACCCTAAAATTTAGGGTTTGTAAGGAAAGCTCGAACCATACGGATCTGATAAAGATAAACAATAAAAGTAGCAGATCCCATGCAAAAACAAAGAAAACAAAACCCTTGTGAAGATCTTCATGATGCACAAACCAATTGTTGAGACTAGAAACAATAAATCTTATAGCCAAAAACCCTTGGATTAGTGTTTCCTTGATCTCAGTTTAATAATACAAATCGTGCATCAAAATAACAAATTGAAACCCTTAAATCGAACTTGATAAAGAAGAAATCATTGAAAATCAAAAGCATCATACCTTGTAGATCCTAGATCATGAGCCACGAGGCTCTGATACCACATGTTGATAATACGATTTGACTCATCAAGGATAGTTTTATAGATGATATAGAACACGCAGAGATGCGATAATAAAAACTACATAATATCAAACAAGGTTTTAAAACTGAAACATTGAAGCCTTCATTATCTTTTGTACAATTTTTTCAAGAAAAATAAATGAGGGCTACACCAACTATCTAATAAACTAACAGACTACTGAACTACTAATAACGTGGTACAAACACGCGCTTTTGTCTAGACTCTCATTGAGCGCGTGGAGCGAGCGCTATTCTAATCTCAATACTTCGATCCCGAGCGCACTACCTACCTTAGACCTCCTTTTATAGTATAAGGAGTCAAGGTTTACATGGAAACTAATAAAGATAATTAATAAGAAAATCAATTAAATATACTTTATCTGTGACCAAAATCTAAGAGAATATTCTAATTCTTATCCTTTTGAAGTCTTCTACAATGACGACTTTAGTACCTCTGATTCCCATCTTTTTCATATCATTATTTTGTCTTTTATCAACTCAAATATATTCCCGGGAGAGACACGTGATGTTATGGCATCCTCTTTCGGCCCACAATGGCCTTCTCAACATAATCAATTTGACGTGATTAATATATTTTGAAACATAGAGGGTGGGGCGGGCAACACATACGGTTGTAAGCAGTAAAGAATCTTGTTTGCCAGAGAAATTCATAATAACCATAGATATCTTTTTTCTACGTAAGAACTGCTAGAAGCTTGACTTCTTGAACACTAGAGCGCGCTCTATCACAACCATGAATACTTTCATCATCAAAATTCTTTGTTTTTAAGTCTTGCAGATTCCAATTTATCACAAGTCGAAGAACATCCCAGTCTGAGCGCAAAATACTTAACTTTTTCTCCAAAGAATAACCCAAATGCCGGTTGAAATCCACCCGAGGAACAAGTATTTTCTAAGTTTATCTGGATAGGAAACTCCAAAGTGTTGCGCTATAAAGTAATCTAAACCACACACACACACAGCATTTCTCTTGAGCTTCTGTTTTCTCACTTTAGTAGCCGAATTATCCCTTGGACCTGTTGCATTCACGTTCTCTGGATCTCATCTGTCTTTCGGTTTTGCATATCTAAATTTTTCTTTGTTATTGAAGTGTGCGAGATAGCTATCCGTGGGTGGGCGGTGATACACACATTCCTATCACATGATTGTTCTGCTCAACAATACTCTTTCTCATCATCATTCTTGAATCCAGCATAAAGCACAATTAAAATACTTCTAGTGCGTTAGTTGTGAGATACTCTTGAAATACATTGCCACTTGACTATTTCAAAAATATAAAGTTTTGCCATGGAGGAAGAGTGCAAAGGTTTCGGAGATATAACACTGATATCAAACTGGTTTCTTGAGCAGTGTAAGAAGATGCTCTTGGAGTGATCATCTCATGAAATCCTATTCAACAATTGTTTTGTCAAGACTCCCGATCCATCGTTCTGATAATTAAATCATCACTTAACAAGAATAAACCTTTTACACTCACAAGAGACAATCAAAATGGGCGGAAGGTTATGAGACCTGAAATGAGGTGAAATCTAGATAGGTATATTATCACCTACAATCTTTTAATTTATCTATCAAAATTATTTGTTTGAAATCCTTCTTCTAGATGAGCGCGAGCGAGCGAGTTCAGTGTGTGCTGCGTAGCATTCTGCAAAGTTTATTCTCACTCTTTTCCAGAACGCCTAGAGACCAAATACTCTTTCTGATTCATTCTCTACTTTCGATGAGTATATGACAAAATAAGCACATACGAATGATACTCAATTAAAAAATCAACACGAAATATTACTCCACACGAAACCCAAAACTTTTCAATACACACGAACACTAAATCTTGTTGCAGATATCACATTTTCAAAAAAACAAGCTAAAGGGTTATAAAATGAGCCATGAATACGATTTAAAACGTAGATGATCATTTTCAATTCTGAATGTTCAAATTTTGTAAGTAAGACCAAAAATTACTCTCTAAAGCACAAAAAACCTTTCTATGTGAGTTCAATTTTGCGTAATGGGCGCTAAAAAAATAAACATTCCTACTCTGATCGAGATGATCAAAAATCTATTGTAATATTTCTAAATGGTATCCACGAAAATAACCAACTTTACGATAAAACCGTAAAGTGAACAATTTCGATGAACTTGATGCGTTTGAAGAAAGCCCTTCTGAAAATGAGCACCACAAAATCGATACAACCGAAAATGTGAGTTTTACCTAATTTTGAATTGAAGATGAATCACAAGATCAATAAAACCAAAAATGTAAACACAATTAATTTTCAATCATTTTTAGAACTTTACCGAAAAGTAAAACTTCTACATAAATTTGATAAAACCGAAAGTGTGAACACTACTTAAAATAATGATCCTATAGTAACTTCAAATTCGATGAAACCGAAAATGAAGAACTAATCTATTACAACTCGATAATCAAACAAATACAAAGGAAATGAATACCGAAAATGATAAAATCATATCACAACCAAATTCGATGAAACTGAAAGTGGTGTTTTAGCTATTGAAACTCGAGAAACAAGAAAATACACTTCAACAATACAAATTCAGCATAATATGCGCAGCCCAAAACACAAATAGTTATAATATTCTCGGTATAAGGCCCAAATGTTCACACACAATCAGATATCAAGCACAAGAACACACAACCCTAAAGACACTGGTATAAAAATGCACACTTCACTACAAACCCCACAAACATACGCCTCTTTTTATCTCTTGTTCACTCATGTATTTAACAATTTGCCACGTCAAAATATGTTCAGCCCAACACTTGATCCAGCCCAATACAAATAATCCTAACCCCGGATCAGATATATATCACTCACTATGTCTCAAACCTTAAACATTACATATATATAATCTTGGCCTCTCTCTCTCTCTCTTTACTATCTCTCTCTACAAAACCCTTTTGATTATTTTCTGATATACCACTACTCATACAGGTAAGTTTCTTTGTTTGATGTTTGTCCCTTGGTGTCTTTTTTAAATTCGTAACAAAGAGTAAACGTTGGACACATGTTGTTCTTGTTTTTCCTTTTATGTTCGAAAATTAAAACCGAAGTTATGCTTTGAAAAGTTCAATGATGTGTTATGTTCAAACACAAAAAATCTTTTAAAGATTTGTGTTTTTCTTGAACAAAACTGAGATCTCTTTTATTTTGTTTAAGTTATGTATGAGTTATTGAGATGACGAAGATGATGGGATTTAGTGTGATAACCGGTAACTTGTACAGGGTTAAGTATTATAAAATATTATAATTGTGTATTTTGAAGTCTTTCTACCTTGTCAGTTTTCTTGATGAAAGCTGAAAAGTTGACTATTTTACGTAAAACGGTTACGGTTTAATCGGGATTTTGGAGGAGTCTTGAATTTCGGAAGAGAGTCACTTTTGATTCGTCTTTCCGTGTCGAGCGATTATGTGTATTTTCAAATAATTCTGGGAAGCGTTTTCCCTGTGACCTTTAAAATCGACAAACTCGCGTACACGTCACGACAATTTATTTGGGAATAAGTTTAAGTGATTCGAAAGTGTGTAATGCGTCTATTTAATAAATTCATGATTTTGAAAACGTTGGTTTAAAACGTAAATCGTTAGTGTGTGATTTGAAAGTTGTCAGAAAATGGCCATTTTCGTGAAATTCGGTAAAAAGACTGTAACGGCCGTTAAAGTGTAAATTTTGAGCAAGTCAATTTTGACAAAGCTTATTTTGGGGATTTTAAATGTTTTTACACTTGTGAGGATGGTTCGGTTGAGTTTTTAACAAAATTTCATGTTTTCGGTCCTAACCTGACCGACAACGTCTAATTAGAATTTTTGTAATAGATTAAGGTGATATGTGTCGTATAAATGACCTAGATTTATGGAAAAGTGATTTTAAATGCAATGGGAATATTAATTAAACTTTAGTAACGTTTTAAATCGTCAAACTTTAAGCTTTTAAGCAATCCCGACATGAAAAGATGAACCCCTTAGGATTCCATTTTGGACGTGTAACAAAAAGGAGACAACAATGCATATTTTTAGCCTTGGTTGTCCATGCATTGTCACATCCCGCCAAGGCGGAAACGTAAGGCGTAACGAGAATGGACATCATCACAACAGAAAGGCGTCTATATAGAGAACTACAATGCATAAAGTAAACAAAGTATAGACACAAAGTGTCATGAAATACCCAAACAAACATAAAAGATAACTGGCGTCTTGTATTGAAGCAAAGGGGTTCACGTCAATACTAAGACATGCAAAACATCCAAAATAAACCTAAGCAGTTCAAATCAACAACATTCAATATGCATTCATGCATGAAATAAACTAGGATATTAAACTCTGCAAGCAGCCTATGGTCTCTCTAGCCACTCCTCTTATTCTTAAAATCCTCATTATGCTTACTTGAAAAATTATGCTTGTAAATAACGATCAACACAAAGGTTGGTTGAGAGTCCCATAGGTTTAACGACACAACAATACAAACCTTTCAGTCAAATTAAGTGAGTGTGTCGAGGTAATAAAACAGAACATGGTAGGACAGTTAAGCTAGCTATTATACAGGCTAACATGCATACGTACAACACAATCACAACTAGGACGAAATGTGTCCCACGGTCCAAGTCACACTAAAATATCACACTGAATTGGGTACCCTCCGATCGAAATCACACAGTAATGGGTAGAAACTTTACCCTCCGATTGGAATCACACAGTAATGGATAGGAACGTTACCCTTCGATCCAATTATACAACATGGGTAAGAACGTTAACCTCCGATCCAACAACACATAAACATTTAGCACATATCATATAATAGCCACATAAATGTCCATGCATCAATTAAACCACATAATCACAGCAATTAAAACATTTCAAAACCATTTGCATCATTTCCATCCCAATTTAAAAACAATGTAAAAAGAGAGACTATGAAACTCACCTGATGCTCAATGCAGCTTCCCAAATTTCCTAGCACAAAACTACACAATAAAATATAAATGTGTTACACGCGACTAAGCCAAATGCTTAAGTTCATGAAACAATCATATGATGGATATCTAAGGGGTTTCCATACCTCCATGGGTCACCCCGACACCATGCCTGACTTTAACCATCTCATTTTACTCATAAGTCTACTTAATTACATTTTACCCGAAAACACAGAATTTTAGTGCCACTTTCCAATTTTCCAAACTATACCTACTGACAGTCATAAATTCCCAATAAAATCATCCATAAACTTCCATGAGTTTACTATCTACCTTATTTTTCCACTAATTTATTCCCATATTTAAATGCCTCAAATAAATTCCAACTTTTAATTATTCAGATTCGGATCTGAACGCGCACTAAAATATTTGACCTTGATAACCATACTTAGACACTAATCGTGGGGGAACTAAATTTTTTGTGAAGTTAATAGACAGTATAGAACTTGACTCTGTTTATTATGGCAACGCTTAATTTGAATTTTAAATAGGGTTTTTACCTCTCTAATTCTGACCCAAATCTGACCCATATTTACTGTTTTGACAACTTTTCTTATAATGACCATTTGACTAACTTCCCACCTCAAAAACCTTTGAGGCCAGACTTTTTGAAAACTAGACTCTCTAAGCTACAATTTAGGCATAAGATTCACCTCCTAACTCGATTCTATCATCAAGATATCATTCGTTGAACACGACCCAAAAATCTGCCAAACCCTAAATGACAAATTAACATGTTATAATCCTATCCGTTTGCACCAATATTACCCTAATCAAACCCTAAACGCATTAGCATGATCATAACATCATTAATTACAGAAGATTTAAACCCTAATGATCCATCATATTATTTGTTACATGATTTAAAAAGAATTAGCAAGTGTAGGATCATTACCTAGCGCACTTACTTGCTCCTAACACTATCTAGCTCTTGATTATTTGGATCAAAAATTCATCTTCTTTGGTTCTTGGGGGTAAGGTCGATGGAACACAAGGGGGAGAAGAGGCAATGATGAACTAAAATTGTATGTAGGGTTTTTAGATTAGTTAGCTAATTAGAAACCTAATCTAACTAAAACTTGTTTTAAGATAATGCACAATTTTTTTTCTTTTCTTTTACAACCGATCGCCACCCCACGGGGGGTGCCCGCCGCCCCCGGACGGTGGGGGTTCCCTTAAATATGACAGAGTTTTTAAGAGTATTTTTTTAAATTAATCATACAATTACTTACATTACCTTAATTTCTTACAAAAACCTTGATAAAATTGGTAAACCTTTTTGCATAAAAACTATATACTAACTTTCTATTTATAACTTTTATTTCCCAAAAATACTTTCTGTATTTAGAAAGTTTATTACTAACTCTCACAAATTCACGAACCTAATTCATTTCTAATATAATACTTTCCATATTAATCTAACACATAATTATCCTCATATTGACCTAGCAATGCATGAAAACACGTCACTCAATTCCATTGTCACTACACGTGAACAAAAATGGAAATAACCCTCAAAATTCTCAAACTCATTCAAAAATGAGATGAACACGCACCCCAGAATGATAATCATGCACACAGATAAAGTCACATAGGTCACAAATATAGCACATATAAACACTTAGCCAACTCTAAAAGGTATCACTAACTTGCTCAAGTCACGGTTGTCACAGTATCCCCTCCTTAAGGAAATCTCGTCTCGAGATTTAACTAGCCGGTTCAATAGCACGATCAGCAAATAACCGAGGATACTTAGACTTCATATGGTCTTCGTGCTCCCAAGTGAACTCGGGACCACTTTTTGAATTCTAATGAACTTTCACAAGTGATATCTTACTACGCTTCAAACTCCTAACCTCACGGTCCATAATCTCTACGGGTTCCTCAACAAAACGAAGAGTCTTGTCGATCTTGATTTCATCCAATGGCACATGCAGATTAGCATCCGCCAAACACTCTGCCAGATTTGACACGTGGAATGTGGTCATGAACACTACTAAAATTCCTTGGCGCAAAAATTAATCGCAAAGCTATACGGAAACGTCCGATCCTTATAAGGATACTCGAATGGTCCTACATACATCGGTGCTAACTTACCTTTAATTATAAATATTTTTGTAATATTTTTTATATTTTTTATTATAATATTAATTTTTTTGAGTAGTTTGGGGGGGGTGTTGGTGGGATATATATATTATTATTTTATTTATATTTGGGTATTTTATTTTTTTTTATATATTTTTATATTAGTAAATTGGTTGGATTTGGGAGGCCAAAACGAATCACGTCCTTTCCAAGGTGACACCATTTAATAACACACGATCTCCAAACTCGGACGTCCAACTGCTTACGTCTAATATAGCATAGCTCTTTTGAACGGTCCCCTCGCTAGGCTATTGAGCTTTTCCCTTTTATCAACACAAACTACATTATTCAGTTGTTTCTTGTACCAGTTCAGGTCTAATCAAACTACTTTCACCAATTTCTGCCCATAGAATGGGCAACCTACGTTTCCTTTCATACAATGCTTCAAAATATGGAGTGCTCACTATCTACAACGATAGAATCTTATATCTCATCTAACAACACAGTCTCTTCCTTAAAGATCCTGAGGTGGCACAATGGGTATAGTTTAGGTGGTAAAACATCGAGTGTCGCGGCGGCGAGGTGACGAGAGAGCGGCGTAGAAAGGTTAGGACACACACAACCCATCTAGAGGTCTAAAATATTTGGGCTAGAGAAAAGGGGGGGGGGGGGGGGGGGGGGGGGGGGGGGGGGGGGGGGGGGGGGTGTGGGGGGGGGGGGGGGGGGGGGGGGGGGGGGGGGGACTTTGTCCATCCATTTAAGGATGATAAGTTGTACTCATATCCAATTGCATCCCTAAAGCTTTTTGCAATGTTTGCCAGAAACGTGATGTAAACCGTCCATATCGATCCGAAATAATCGCCGTCGGAACACCCGTGTCATAGCGACTATCACTCATCGATGTACATAACTTATCCAATTCCCAACCTTTTCAGTAATATAATCCTCATCGGTATTTCAGAAAATGAGACGACTTTGCATATCTGTCGACTATCACCCAAATCGTATCATGCCCACTCTGATCTTAGGTAACTTGGTGATAAAATCCATAGTGATCTTATCCCACTTCCATTCAGGTATCTCGGGTTGTTGCAATAAACCCGAAGGCCTTTGATGCTCAGCTTTCAGCTTTGAAAAAGTTAAACATTTGCTAACATAAGTAGCAATATCCCTCTTCATTCTCGGCCACCAGTACATATCTCGAAGATCATGGTACATCTTATCCGCTCCAGGATGTATAGAGTACCTAGTCTTATGAGCTTCGTCCATAATTATCGTTCTCATACCTCCTACTAACAGAACCCATATACGGTCCATAAAGTATAAACTCTCATCTTCTTTCCTTTCCATCTGTTGATCTAAACCATGTAGTCTTTCTGCAAGTATGTTCTCTTGCTTGAATGCCTCACTCTGAGCTGCTAGTATCATTCCTCTTACTCCAGACTGAATAGTCATAGCCATTGCTTGTACACGTCTAGGTTTCACTCGTTCCTTCTTACTTAATGCATTAGCCACCACATTTGCCTTACCTGGATGGTAGCGAATCTCACACTTATAGTCACTAAATAATTCAATCTACTTTCTTTGACGCATATTTAACTCCTTCTGATCAAATATGTGTTGAAGGCTCTTATGATCCGTGTAGATGACACTCTTCGTACCATACAAATAATGGGTTCAGGTTTTAAGGGCAAACATAACTGCTCCTAATTCTAGGTCGTGCATTGTATAATTCTTCTCATAGATCTTTAGTTGTCTAGATGAATAGGCAATTACTTTGCCTCTTTGCATAAGTACACAACCTAATCCCTGGTTCGATGCATCACAGTAGACTACGAAATCTTCAACCCCATCAAGTAACGACAATATCGGTGCATCACATAAATTGTTTTTTAAAGTCTGGAAAGCCTCTTCCTGTTCCACACCCCACTCATATGTTTTGTTTTCCTGGGTCAATGAAGTAAGAGGTTTAGCAATCTTAGGGAAATTTATGATAAAACGTCGATAGTAACCTGCTAACCCCAAAAATGATCGAATTTTAGACGGTGTTGTAAGAGCTTTCCAATTCTTTACCGCCTCAATCTTACTTGGATCCACGTGAATACCAAACTGGTTGACCACGTGACCAAGGAAATGCATCTTCTGCAACAACCAAACTCACACTACTCAGAGAACTTAGCATACCACTTCTCCTTCTTTAGTCATTCTAACACCAACCTCAAATGAACCTCATGTTCCTCCTTAGACTTTGAAGAAGATCAAAATGTCATCAATGAATACGATGACAAACTTATCTAAGTACAGTTTGCAAACCCGTTTCATTAAGTCCATGAAGATCGATGGTGCATTGGTTAACCCAAAAGGCATAACCGTAAACTCAAAGTGTCCGTATCACTTTCTGAAAGCGGTCTTTGGGATATCTTCTTCATGCACTCTCAACTGACGATAACCAGATCAAAGATCTATCTTAGAGAAATAACGCGAACCTTGTAACTGGTCGAACAAGTCGTCGATCCTGGGGAGATTCTTGGTGGTCAGCTTGTGCAACTCTCGATAGTCTATGCACATTCGAAATGAACCGTCCTTCTTTTTGAACAACACAGGTGCTCCCCACAGAAAGTGACTTGGTCGAATAAAACATATATCAACGAATTCTAAGGGTTACGAACTATCGAATAGGGTAGCAAATGAATATTGAATCAAAGGCTAGAAAACATATAAGGGATTTCACATATGCAAATAGATGTGGATCAAATGACATAAGAATCCTTAAAAGAAAGGATAGAATATCTATACCGATAGGAAACGCAAACAAAAGAGTCAACAAAGCGTACCAAGACAAAAGGAACACATATCGAATAATGATACGTATCAAGATTGATAAATACGAAAGATAGAATTCTTATACCAATAATTGACTTTAATTGAAAGAACCAACTAAATACTGTTTTTATAAATAATAAAGAAAGTCGTTTTAAATATAAAAATCATTTTAAATATATATACAAAAATTGTCTTAAATGTAATCTTTATAAAATTCATTTTAAACATGGTTGTCATAAAAAAAATCTAGAGACAATTATTTAACGGTATATCGCATCTTACCATTATGAATCATTTTAAATATACTTTTCATAATAAAATAAAATTTATTAACCATTAAAAAAATAGTTTCATATCTTATCTGTAAAGACCATTTTAAACATAACTTATTCATAAATATCATTTTAAACACAGTATTGACAGTCAAACTGTATCACATCATTTTATAAAAATCATTGTAAACATAGTTTTCATAAAGAAACATTCACATAAAAGCGATGTCGTATCGTATTCATAAGATCATTTCAAAAATAGTTTTTCCCAATCACTATCAAGATATACTTCAAAAGGATTTTCGTAACTTGAAGTATTGCGAAGGTGATCAGGACTACCACATTCATAACAAACCCTCTGATTATAACCCATCCTAACAGCATTCACAGGAGCCACTTGCTTAAACGGTGCCCGACAATCTTCTGCAAAAGGACCCGGTTTCTGACAATTATAACACAATCTACAAGGTCTATTTTCGGATGATAGGAATAGCACTTAGCACACTTGGGATAAGGGCCCACAAACTCGTTTCTAGGAGGAGTTGTAACCACAAAACATGTCCTTACCTTTTCCTTCTTATTATCTTTCCATGACCCTCCTGGTTTACATGTCTCTTCCATTCCTTTTCTTTTCTCATTATCCTTCGTCAATGTACCAAAGCTGACTGTCTCATCAGTAAGTATCCCGGCCCTAAGAATTGCACTCTGTATTGTGTAGGTTGGGTTCGCTTGAAGCATTCCCCGAATCACAAGATGCCAACCAGTTATGTACCATCTTGATACGTGAGTGATCAAGAGTAACTAGGTGCGGAACCAGCTTGGCCAATTCATGAAACCGATCAGTGTAGGCGACATGATTGGCTCCCACCATCTTATGATTCCAGAACTTATTTTCCAACTTCTCCATTTCGTTGCTTGGACATAACTCTTCTACAAGTAACGCCTTAAAATCAGTCCATGACATACCTATTGCAGCTTCACGACCCCTTGCTTGAACTTGGGTGTTCCACCAAGTTCAAAGCCCATACTCACAAACGAGCTAGCAGCGAACTTTACTCTCTGATTCTCAACACATCCACTATTGTCAATTACTGACTCTATTTTCTCGATCTATCAGTTAAGTGCAATCGCACCTCCTTTTCCATCATACTCTTTAGGATTGCACGTCATGAATACCTTGTAAGGACATCCGGTGTTTCTACCATAACCATTCCCACCACCACTATTAGCATTTACATTGTTCACATTATTAGTTACTTGGTGACCAATTGAGGAGATTTGTTTTGGCAATTATAGTCGCGATAAAGCACAATGTCAGGATTTTGATTATCATCGTTCCCACTTCGACGGGTTAAGGCCATTTCTATAAAAGATAAAATTTATATATATATTAGACGATATAATAAGGATTTTCAATCCCATAATCTTATCATACTCTACACATTACCATATACATACAAGTATAACCAGCATATAACGCGTCAACATCAATCCATGTAATCATACTTGCAAGTCCACTTGTGTTGTGGCGCATGTATAATTATGTTGGCCACCATAATTATAGATGCTCCCTTCCACAGATGTACTCCCTCCTATGACCACACTTCTCAATGTTAACAAAACATATAACACATAATTCACATCAAACAAATCACCACACATGCAAATAATCCAACAATCACTTAAGTCTTAATATTAAAATACTTAAACAAAATCCAATAACCAAAAGTAGACATTCCTAAACATGGCTCCAACCAAAGTCAAACAACTAAAATCTTAAAACTTAGAACGAGACGGATAGTCAGGTATTGGGTCGAACTTCACTCTCACAAGTGTCTTACCAACACATTACACTTGGGTCCACTCCTTGTTGTGGACTTGAGATCTGAATCACTGTCAGATACTGCATAACTTAAAAACTCATAGTTTGGCCCTTTTTCAGGAGCTTCCTTCGATCCCTTCTTTTCAGGCTCCTCTTCTTCTTCCGACGATGGCGTGTATCCAAGAAATTTGGAGACAGTTCCATCCCTTGCTATCATTTTCGTTTCCAACTTCATGATGGTTTCTCCATCAACCCTCCGTTATAAACAACTTTTTCTTCGACCACACGGGTTATAGTCAATAGTATTCGGATTTTGCGTTAAACCGCTTCAACCAAATTCCAGTCTTTGATCAGTAAAGCCCTTACGTCCAGTTGCATGGGCAATTCCCCAACAAAACTCCTTACGGTCAAGGGGAAACATGGCTAAATTATTAAGGACGTAGCATATACCATATCAGATAACGGTAGACAAAATAACTAAATAAAAGTTAGACAAAATGAGATAATAAAAGCTATGCAATTAGGGGGGAGCATAATAGTTATAATACTAAACACTTAAGCCCTAAAATGCATCTATATAAAGGACTCATAGGTGATAGTCTAGGCTCAACCACCTACTTCTCTATAACCAAAGGCTCTGATACCAATCTGTCACACCCCGCCAAGGCGAAAACGCGAGGCGTAACGAGAATGGATATCATCACAACACAATGGTGTCTATATAAAGAACTACAATGCATAAAATAAACCAAGGTATAGACACAAGGTGTCATGAAAATACCCAAACAAACATAAAAGATAACTGGCGTCTTGTATTGAAGCAAAAGGGGTTCACGTCAATACCAAAACATGCAAAACATCAAAAATAAACCTAAGTAGTTCAAATCAACAACATTCAATATTTATTCATATATGAAATAAACTAGGAGATTAAACTCCGCAAGCCGCCTATGGTCTCTCTAACCACTCCTTTTATTCTTAAGATCCTTATGATGCTCACCTAAAAATGATGCTTAAAAACGTCAACACAACGGTTGGTGAGAGTCATAGGTTTACGACACACCATTCAAACTTTCAATCAATTACTGTGATTAATAAAATAGAACATGTAGTGACAGATAGGCTAGCTATATATAGGCTAACAATGCATGACATATAAACAACCACAATCAGGACGGAACATGTCCTACGATCCAAGTCACACCAAAATATCACACAGTAATGGGTACCCTCTGATCGAAATCATACAATAATGGGTAGAAACTTTACCCTCAGATCAGAATCACACAAT
This sequence comes from Tanacetum coccineum, assembly GCA_026074375.1. NCBI lineage: Eukaryota > Viridiplantae > Streptophyta > Magnoliopsida > Asterales > Asteraceae > Tanacetum > Tanacetum coccineum. The sequence continues at coordinate 21,712 of BQNB010003736.1, forward strand.
AATGGGTACGAACGTTACCCTCTGATCCAACAACACATAAACATTTAGCACGTATCATATAATAGCTACATAAATGTCCATGCATCAACTATACCACATAATCACAGTAATTAAAACATTTTAAAACCATTTGCATCATTTCCATCCTAATTTAAAAACAATGTAAAAAGAGGGACTATGAAACTCACATGATGCTCAACGCAGCTTCCCAAATTTCCTAGCACAAAACTACACAATAAAATATAAACGTGTTACACGCGACTAAGCCAAATGCTTAAGTCCATGCAACAATCATATGATAGATGTCTAAGGGGTTCACATACCTCCATGGGTCACCCCGACATCATGCCCGACTTTAACCGTCTCATTTACTCATAAGTCTACTTAACTACATTTTACCTAAAAACGCAGAATTTTAGTGTCACTTTTCTAACTTTCAACCCTTATCCACCGAACCTAATAAATTCTCCAATAAAATCACTAGTACAATAGTGTTTCACTAACAACATTATATTCCCAAAAAGTAACAGAGGGGGGGGGGGGGGGGGGAGTTTGGGGGCTATTCCACATGTGGCAAATGCCTCATTAAAATCCCACTCTAAAGTACTCAGATCGAATCTGACGCACACTAAAATGTTTGACCTTGCTAAACCTACTTAGACAACAATAGAAGCTAAATTTATTGGGTGAAGTTAATAGACATATAGAACTTGACTTCTGTGTTTTGGCTAACCTTAATTCGAATTTTAAATAGGGGTTTTACCTCTCTAATTCTGACCCAAATCTGACCCATATTTACTATTTTGACAAATTTTCTTGCAACGACCATTTGACTAACTTCCCGACCTCAAAAACCTTCAAAGTCACACTTTTTGAAGACTAGACTCTCTGAACTACAATTTAGACACAAGTTTCACCTCTTAACTCGAATCTATCATCAAGATATCATTCGTTGAACACGACCCAAAAATCTGCCAAACCCTAAATCACAAATTAACATGATTTAATCCTATCTGTTTGCACCAATATGACCCTAATCAAACCCTAAACGCATTAGCATGATCATAACATAATTAATTACAAAAGCTTTAAATCCTAATGATCTATCATATTATTTGTTACATGATTTAGAAAGAATTTGCAAGAGTAGGATCATTACCTAGCGCCCTTACTTGCTCCTAACAATATCTAGCTCTTAATTATTTTGATCAAAAATTCATCATCTTTGTTTCTTGGGGGTAAGGTCGACGGAACACAAGGGGGAGAAGAGGCAATGATAAACTAAAATTGTGTGTAGGGTTTTTAGATTAGTTAGCTAATTAGAAACCTAATCTAACTAAAACTTGTTTTAAGATAATGCACAAAAAAAATTCTTTTCTTTCACAACCGATCGGCCCCCCTAAAATACATATTTTTATTATTTATTTTTTTAAATTAATCATACAATTACTTACATTACCTTAATTTCTTACGAAAACCTTGGTAAAATTGGTAAACCTTTTTGCATACAAAACTATATACTAACTTTCTATTTATAACTTTTATTTCCTAAAAATAATTTCTATATTCAAAAAGTTCATTACTAACTCACACAAATTCACAAACCTAATTCATTTTTAATATAATAATTTCCATATTAATCCAACACATAATTATCCTCATATTGACGTAGCAATATACGTCACTCAATTCCATTGTCACTACACGTGAACAAAAATGGAAATAACCCTCAAAATTCTCAAACTCATTCAAAAATGAGATGAACACGCACCCCAGAATGATAATCATGCACACAGATAAAGTCACATAGGTCACAAATATAGTGCATATAAACACTTAGCCAACTCTAAAAGGTATGACTAACCTTCTCAAGTCACGGTTGTCACAGCATCCCCTCTTTAAAGAAATCTCATCTCGAAATTTAACTAACCGGTTCAACAGCACGATCAACAAATAACCAAGGATACTTAGACTTCATATGGTCGTCGCACTCCTAAGTGAATTCGGGACCACGCTTTAAATTCAACAGAACTTTCACAAGTGATATATTACTACGCTTTAAACTCTTAACCTCATGATCCGTAATCTCTACGGGTTCCTCAACAAATTGAAGAGCCTTGTTGATCTTGATTTCATCTAATGGCACATGCAGATTAGCATCCGTCAAACACTTCTTCGAATTTGACACGTGGAATGTGTCATGCACACTACTAAATTCCTTAGAAAATCTTAACCGATAAGCTACACGGCCGATCCTTTCAAGGATCTCGAATGGTCCTACATACCTCGGTGTTAACTTACCTTTTGTTCTAAAATGAATCACGCCTTTCCATGGCGAAACCTTTAATAACACATGATCTCCAGACTCGAACTCCAATGGCTTACGTCTATTATCAGCATAGCTCTTTTGACGATCCCTCTCCGCTTTGAGCTTTTCCTTTATTAACACTACCTTATCAGTTGTTTCTTGTTCCAGTTCAGGTCCAATCAAACTACTTTCACCAATTTCCGCCCATAGAACGGGCGACCTACATTTCCTTCCATATAATACTTCAAATGGAGCACACCGAATGCTCAAATGATAACTATTGCTGTAAAAGAATTCAGCTAACGGTAAGTAAACATCCCAATTGCCACCAAAGTCAATAACACACGCCCTTAACATATCCTCCAAAGTCTGAATCATACGCTCACTTTGTCTATCCATTTGATGGTATGTGATAAGTTGTATACTAATTATCCAATTGCATCATAAAGCTTTTGCAATGTCTTGCCAGATAGTGATTGTAAACCGTCCATCTCGATTTGGAATTAATCAACACGGGAAAATTCCGTGTCGTTGCGGATATACTCATCGATGTACAAAAATAAAAATAAAACAAAAAAAAAAAATCATCGATGTACAACTTTGCCAATCTTTTAGTACTATAATCCTTTCATGTCGCCAGAAAATAAGCTGACTTGGTCAGTCTGTCGACTATTACCCAAATCGTATCATGCCCACTCTTTGTCTTAGGTAACTTGGTGATAAAATCCATAGTGATCTTATCCCACTTCCATTCAGGTATCTCGGGTTGTTGCAATAAACCTGAAGGCCTTTGATGCTCAGCCTTAACCTGTAAACAAGTTAAACATTTGCTAACATAAGTAGCAATATCCCACTTCATTCCCGGCCACTAGTACATATCTCGAAGATCATGGTACATCTTATCCGCTCCACAATGTACATAGTTCCTAGTCTTATGAGCTTCGTCCATAACTATCGTTCTCATACCTCCTACTAACGGAATCAATATACGGTCCATAAAGTATAAACTCTCGTCTTCTTTCTATTCCATCTGTTGATCTAAACCATGTAGTCTTTTTGCAAGTACGTTCTCTTGCTTGAACGCCTCACTCTGAGCTGGCAGTATCATTCCTCTTACTCCAGACTGAATAGTCATAGCCATTGCTCGTACACATCTAGGTTTCACTCGTTCATTCCTACTTAATGCATCAGCCACTACATTCACCTTACCTGGATAGTAGCGAATCTCTCACTCATAGTCACTAAATAATTCAATCCACCTCCTTTGACACATATTCAACTCCTTCTGATCAAATATGTGTTGAAGGCCCTTGTGATCCGTGTAGATGACACTCTTCATACCATAAAAATAATGCCTCTAAGTTTTAAGGGAAAACATAACTGCTCCCAATTCTAGGTCGTGCGTTGTATAATTCTTCTCATTGATCTTTAGCTGTCTAGATGCATAGGCAATTACTTTGCCTCTTTGCATGAGTACACAACCTAATCCCTGGTTCGATGCATCACAATAGACTATGAAATCTTCAACCCTTATCAGGTAGTGACAATATTGGTGCATCACATAAATTGTTCTTCAAAGTCTAAAAAGCCTCTTCCTGTTCCACGCCCCACTCATACTTTTTGTTTTTCTGGGTCAACAAAGTAAGAGATTTATCAATCTTAGAGAAATTTACAATAAAACATCGGTAGTAACCTGCTAACCCTCAAAATGATTAAATTTCAAATGGTGTTGTTGGAGCTTTCCAATTCCTTACAGCCACAATCTTACTTAGATCCACATGAATACCATTTTGGTTGACCATGTGACCAAGGAAATGCACTTCTTGCAACCAAAACTCACACTTGGAGAATTTAGTATACAACTTCTCCTTCTTTAGCAATTCTAACACCAACCTCAAATGAACTTCATGATCCTCCTTAGACTTTGAGTAGATCAAAATGTCATCAATGAAAACGATGAAAAACTTATCTAGGTACGGTTTGCAAACCCGGTTCATCAAATCCATAAAGACTGCTGGTGCATTGGTAAATCCAAAAGGCAAAACCGTAAACTCAAAATGTTTGTATCTCGTTGGAAACACGGTCTTTGGAATATCATCCTTATGTACTCGAAGCTAGTGATAACCCGATCGAAGATCTATCTTAGAGAAATAACGCGAACCTTGTAACTGGGCGAACAAGTCGTCGATCCTGGGAAGATTTTTGGTGGTCAGCTTGTGCAACTCTCGATAGTTTATGCACATTTAAAATGAATAAAACGGATAGTGACTTGGTAGAATAAAACGTATATCAACGAATTCTAAGGGTTACAAATAGGGTAGCAAACGAATATCGAATCAAATGCTAGAAAACATATAAGGGACTTCACATATGCAAATAGATGTGGATCAAATAACATAAGAATCCTTAAAAGAAATGATAGAATATCTATATCGATGGGAAACGCAAACAAAAGAGTCAACAATGCGTACCAAGACAAAAGAAACACATATCGAATAATGATACATATCAAGATTGATAAATACGAAAGATAGAATTCTTATACCAATAATCGACTTTACTCGAAAGAACCAACTAAATACTGTTTTTATAAAAATTCATTTTAAAACAATAAAGACAGTCTTAAATAAATAAATAAAATCATTTTAAATTAAAAAAATCATGTTAAATATAATCTTTAAAAAAAATCGTTTTAAACATGGTTTTCATAAAAAAAATCAAGATATAGTTATATAAAAGCGCTTATCACAAAGTATTCTTAAAATTATTTCAAGAATAGTTTTCCCCAAACACCATCAAGATATACTTCAAAAGGATTTTCATAGCTCGACATCAATATAAAATATATTACTCAAACAAAGGACATCGTAATACCAAAAAGGATTGTAAAATACCGTAAAGACTCTAACACAATTCTATTGTTTGAAAGCGAAAGGAAGTACAAAGAACCATATAGTCAGAATAACAGTGAAACGAACATGCACAAGAGAAATTCATACGAAGATATTACGAACCAAAAGTAGGACGTAAAGACTAATCCGTACTCACGATCAAAAGAACAACCATTGAAAAGCGTCGGTACTAACATGCCGCAACATGTTACGAAAACCAAAAGATATATAAAGAACGGAGTAATGATCCGCACTAATACGTTAGGAACAATTAGTGCTTAAAAGAAAATTTTGATACTCATACGAGTAATCAATGCAATGAAAGAACCAATTAAGTGCACCAATATCCAAAGAAACAGATCCGAACAACCAATATACATCAAGACGCCGAATAGAAAAGTTAATTCATCTATACCGACATGGTACGAACAAGGAATGCTAAAATGGGAGTAAGATCTCCGAACGAGTAATCGATCAATCGAACACCCCAATAATAATAATAGCAGTAGTAACGGGTATCCGAGGTATCCGCAAACGTTAGATAGAAGGAAAACTTACTATCTACGCAACTGAGTCTGACATAATCGCTCATCAGGTAAAAGAAGGATTCCAATAACTTAATAACCATCCTTACCATGATCACACATATCACAACATATTACTTTATCACCTAACAAATAAACACCAATCAATGCAATCATGGTCACAAGTCCACGTGTGTGATGCCTTTATAATTATGTTGGCCACCCATAATTATAACCACATCCTTTCACACGTGTACTTATTTCCAAGACTACACATCTCAATGATAACACACATATATGCACATATACCACATTGCACATCTTACACGACTCCAATATTACACAACTACGATGCTCCTTCAAAGAAATACTTATTTATATAAAACTAAAATCAAAAACGAAAGAAAACAAAAGCCTCATAGTGCCTGAAAATACAAAATATCTGAAAGAAATCATCGATAATAGCAATATGTCGAGGTAAATGATGGAATAAGCTTATGATGGGCCTCGCTTGGGTTCGACTTTGCTTTCTCAAAAGTCACCCGACTTCGCGGGTCCATTTTATAGCATCTGATGACATCAAATAACGTCTATTTTATAGCATCATTTATCCCATGTTATTAACCCATTTTGTATAGTTATTGCAAAGAATTGTTACTTTATTTTTTATATTTGAGAATTGCAGTAATTATGAAGTAATTGGTGAAATTAGCAAAAGGCGTGCATTCTGGAGCTTAAATGAATATATTTTGAAGATTACTATTCTGAAGACCAATAAGCCGTATCCATCAAGGAAGATACGGTGTACCGTACCTGCACTCACCAAAGACCACTCAGGAATAAAGATCAATACGCCGTATCCAGAGGACTCAATACGCCGTATTTAAGACATGGAATCAAAATAATATTCTAGAAGATATCAAGCGTGGTCCCTACTCTAAGAAATTCTTAATACGCCGTATCTAACTCTTGGATACGCTGTATCCAACCGACTTCCAGACCCTATAAATAGAAAACTCAAAAATGAGTGTTAAGTGTGCTAAATCATATTCTTGATACTTAAACCACAAAAGTCTATTTCAGAGGATAAAAGAGTAGAAGAGGTCGAGCAACGTATTCAATTCCATATAAGACAACGTGTAATTCCATATACTTTAGTAATCGTTTAGTTTTTGGTATCATTCGTTAACTCGGTTAGTTTACCTTGGCTAAATAATTACTCTTGTATTTATTATGACGTTTGAAGGCTAATACCTTTGGTTAAAAGCCAATAATATTACAATCGTTAAAGTTTGGTATTTGTTTAGCACGATTTCTTGATTTAGCGTTGAGTTGCTTGGTTTATGTTTAATCATTTTAATACTTGTTTACGCGCTTTTTTGTATGCGACCTATCATTCAGCTAGATTAGTGAGCGGACCAATGGATCTAGAGTCTCGGATAGCTCACCAGAATAGTAATATTAATACATCTAGACTCATAGATACATAAATATAGTCCTCTAAGGTCTTTGTCTAGTGTACGCTTCGGCTTAACTATTTAAATAGATATTACCAATGGTTTATTGATCGTGTTAGACAAGCATGTGACCTAAGATAATTCAACAAAGTAACGTTCTGATTCTATGGATAGTTGGACAAGTGGACTACTAGTAGTTATATTGCCCATTAAGCTGTAGAGTGGGTAAAGTCTCTATAGCTAGGTTTTAACAAGATCACCAATTTGCTTTTAATCCCTAAGATAGATTATAATCAGTATTATAATCAGCAAATAAGGATGCTTTATGCGGATGCTTTAATTATGATAGAATTAATGTGTCTAGGTCTTAGGATGATGTAATGCCTAAGTCTTAAGAATGATATATGTAAGGTTTCTCGATTTACGATCTCGGGAGGTCGGGGAAACTCAAAATATATTTTCATCATTTTCAAAGGTTTTTTATTAAAAGGAAAAAAGGAAAATGGAAATTACAATTGTGAGCTTCACCCTCTAATGTTGATTAGAGGGGAGTATTTATAGGTAAAACACAAGGATACTTTGGACTAATTACACTTTTAGTCCTTGTGTTTTAACTTAAACATAAACTAGAGTAATTTCCATATAGACACCATATTTTTGATCCTAACAATCTTCCCCCAATATTGTGGCATATGAAATTACTTACAATGTATCCTATAATAATAGCTAAAGATACCTGCAGTTTGCTTTGTCTTCCATATGTACTTTAGCTTGAATCATTCCTTCACTTGTAGAGAATACAATGTAATCCGTATAAACTAAGTTGACTTCCCCCTAGTTCATACCACATGTCTTTAAGCAATTCAACTGCTTCCCCCCAAACAGACATCCATTCGAATCAAATATTACACTTTGATGCGGTTGACAAATCTTCTAACTATAGCGGTTTAAGCTCGTAGCGGAATTTGTTAAAGAAGAAGTAAACCACACTTAGCAGCAAATCTGACTTCTTCGTTGCTGATTATTAGCCAATCCACTCAAGGGAACATGCACATACTTCACACAAACAACTTATAGAAGTAAGAAACTCCAAGTCAATTAAGTCCCGAATGTTGTATACACCAAATTCGATTAAGTCCAGGATGTACACATTTCCTCCCCTAGTTGTTGCACTATGTTGTATACACCAAAGTCAATTAAGTCCTGGATGTACACATTTCTTCCCCCTGGTTGTTGCATCTATCGAACACTCTTCCCCCTTATTATATCCGATGACCATCGAAATAATCATAATTTAGTTACGCCTGAATGTTCGATAGAGAAGTCATGTGTGAAGTCGCTTCTCCTCATACTTATTTAATTCCAACCTCGTATTCTGTCGGCTTTTTGTAATGATTACTGATGGAGAAAATGCAGTATCACAAACTTGATGCTGAAGTAGAATACCCCAAACTTGTGACTTATGTCTTGTGCTATCCACGTGACTCCAAACTTATACTGAATACTACAACGTAATTCCTTGAAGTATAAGTAGACCTAAGTCTCTTGACAAATCCTCAACTATGTGAGACACTGAGCACTACAACGTAACTCCTTTAAGTGATAGCAAATGTGCGCATTGAGCACCAACTTCTGCGTTTATAGATCACACATTGCTAGATTTGTTAAGTCTTCATCAACAACCGGTTATAAGCTTGATCAAGTTATCTTTAAAAGTCATCATCCAACCAACCCCGACTTTTTAAGATATGATAAGTACACGCACCCGTGAAATTCCACTTCAACTTCAAATAAATGATAACGAATCATCCCCGTAATCAATTCTTGCGATTAAATCCTGAGACTAGCCTTTTGAACGGTTTTCGTGAATCTTTTATCCGGATCGTTTTAAGCAATAAGTGATGTTTTTGTTTCCATTTTAATCTCGAGTATATCAAAAATTAGTATTATTGAATTTTCTGCTTGATAACATAAAAATTATACTCATTTTCGGAATAATGGATTCAGCCCATCTGTTGTGTCAAATTCAATCCATCATCTTATTATACCAACGTCCAGCCTAAAATTCGGATATGATTTTGTAACCAATGAACAACTTGATCGGCCCATTATCAGATCACAGCCCAACTTATGAGATGCCATTTACAAGCCCAAAACCATTAATGGATATAACTAATGCTAGGTTTTGTCAAACCCTAACACATACATCACATTATTTTCGCCTCTCACTTTCATCTCCTAAAAACACAGCAAGTGTATCACAACCATATTCATCTACCAAACCCTAAATCAGTCATACATAACCCTATACCTTTTATTCATCCGCCCCCATCTCAACAACTGTATCTCCATCTTATTCCTCTTACACTTCAACATAATTTATACGCGTACCCCACACACATCTCATCAAACCACTTTTATTCAGTTAGAGACCAAAATCAAACACAACCGTCCCCTCAATTACAACTTTATTTTGAAGATGACTTCAAGATCGTTCAAATCGGTCTCGGGTAGGTCTTTTGCTCGTCTTGTTTTGCGTTGTTGAACGAAACAAAAGATAAGAGAATAACAGACATTGTTATAACTCTTTCTTTGATTTTTGGATAGTAAAAGACAAGATTCAGTTTGTCACAGATCTATGATGAGTATTTTCCCTTGTTTTAATCTTGAAAGATCATATCTTGAATGTAGCACACCAATCGGGAATCAATCTAAGATCTTTTGTGTTTGTCTTTCTTTGCATTTCAAGTCTTGTAGTGGTGATGGTTGAGCTTTGAATGTAAGGATAATGAGATAGGAGAGTTTGATTTTGTTGTTGTGTAGAGATGAATAATGGAATTAGGAATAGTGGATTTGAGTTGAATTTAAGATGTTGTGGCAGTTTTAAACGAGTCAGTTCAAACTCGGTAGTAACCGAGTTTAGATACTTAGTAGACTGTTTGTGTTTGTTGTCAGATCTGTTGTTTTCATCGTTTTGATGTTGTTGAAACTGTTTTGAGCATATATGGGTTTCAAATCTGTTCTTCTTTCCATCATTCATATCATTCTCGATAAAACACAATTCGGAACCCATTTTCGGAATAGATCTAAAACTCGGAAGAAGCAGTTATATCACTGAGTTTGCCTTTGACCTCCGAGTTTGATTATTTGACCAGTCAAATGTCGAATTTGACCAGATCTATCAAATTTGACCAGTTCCGAATTTAATCAAATCAGCAGTTAGTATCGAAAATGTGTCTAACTAATCAAAATTGATCAAATTTTATGATAAAACCATAAGCAGCCAATCTCGATCAAGTTAAACATATCGAATACTTACAATCAAACTGTTGAAATAAGTTGAATCACAACTAAGCTCACGAGATACATATATCAACCAGAATAAGCAGAAAACTCAGCAAACACCGAAACTGACTGAATAATAAGCTGTTGTACTGAATTTGGACTGAATATATCGAATGAGCAGAACTGGACCGAATAAGCTCAAATAAGCTGAATAAGCCAAATCTGAATAAGCTAAAACATCACAAATCGCTCTTGCAGCTCTGATACCACTTGTGAGGTTTCTTGATTCACGATCTTAGGAGGTCGGGGAAGCTCAAAATAAGAATAAGCCATTATGGATAGGAGAGAGCTTTTTCAATTTTTAATTTTTATTAAAAGGAAAAATGAAATGAAAAATACAAAATGTGAGCTTCACCCTCTAATGTTGATTAGAGGGGAGTATTTATAGGCTAAACACAAGGACACTTTAGACTAATTACACTTTTAGTCCTTGTGTTTTAACTTAAGCCTAAACTAGAGTAATTTCCATATAAACACCATATTTTTGATCTCTCATTATCGAAACATCTCAAAGCAGACAGCACGATAAGAGTGAACCAGTGAGTTACTATCTCACCGATTGATATAGAAAATTGATTTGAAAATCAATCGGTGTATCACTTGCAAAATTGTTTTTGTGACACACCGAGAGTGTTAATCATTTCAAAAATTCATTAACAACCGTTGATCCATTTCCTGGAACAAGTTTGATTCTTATAGAATCGCACCATCGTTTCTTTCCAGTTGTCACAAGTTTGATTCATAAAGAATCGCACAAGTTACCTACCATGAGCTTGTTTGATGTTGGCTCAAGCAGGATTTCCATCTTCATTGTGAATACCTAAGTATCACTCGGATGTTCTGGCAAAATCACAAGGATCTTGCGTAGGACTCTAATGATATTACTTGATATTCACATTGTGTGAGATAACAAGCTAAATTATGACAAGTGTCCTAATGAGATTAATGGATGATCTCTTTTGGCTCTAGACTCAATAGTGCACTTTTAATTTTAGTGATCGGAGGCTGGAGCTGAGTGCCACCTTTTCAATATCAACTAACTCGGAGTGAGAAAGTCAATAGAAATGAGTGTATCTCCGTGAGTTTTGAAACAAAGTCTTTCCGACTTTGAGTGGCTGGGAGGGGTTTGTGCATAGCGTCACTGGGTCCATGACTGTCTTCAATGTCAGACAACACCTAAGTGTTTCTGACAGCATATGTATTGACCCGGTTTCTGCCTAAGTGTATGGAGGGCTTCTTTCTTTTCACCCTTTATCCTTACATTTCTTTTTCATTCTTCAACCCCTTCAATGCTTACCGAGACTTCATAACTAACACCTTGTTGGGTTTGTTCCAGTGTTAGCTCCATCTCAGTCGGCATTATTCCCGATTCTCACTTTTTCTCCTTTTTAATCATACCTAAGGACTTCTACACTAACTAGTGGATATCCCTGGGTAGATCCCTCCGGTTCTGGCTGGATCATGGGATTTGAATACCTATACCTAACCACCTTATAACTCCATAAAATTAAGTACATGGTCGGTCTTTTAGGGTATTCCATCACCATTACAAACCAAAATCATTGAAAAATTCATTCAAAGTGTTTGATATAAATATCAAAAGGTTTACACTTTGAATGTTTTTAATCATCACTAAAAGCTCCCCCTTAACATGTGCATCGTAATCGTAGTACATGCTAAGTGTGGAGTGCATTGAATCCATTTTATATGATCACGTCTTTCAATACAAGTTAGATCCAGTTTAATCACATTTTCTCCCTGTAGGATCCCGTATTCACTTCATAACACGATTTAATCAAGAAACTAGAAAAGAGAAGATTGTTTAGAAAGAGAGAGAAGAGAGAGAATTGAGAGAGAAAAGAGAAAAGATATTATATTTTTGATAGAAATGAGATAGATATTTTCTTAGTTAGAAAATATCTATATATATATACCCCTACACATTTAATGTGACGTGCGGGATATTTAACTAGGACTCGGGCTCGGGTTTTGCTTGGGATTAAACCCGAAACATATACAATATTAGATTAACTATCGAGCCCGATTCCCGATAATATTTTATTACAACATTAACTAATTAAAGACCGAAGCTCCATCGTAGAGTGACCAAGCTTCCTTGTTCGACTCAATAAATTGAGGCTAACAATCTCCCCCGAAGTGAGGTCTTGAACACGGGAACGAGCTTCCTTTATTGACTCAATAAAATTGAGGCTAACACTCCCCTTATCTAAAATGTTAATCCCTTGATATTTTCGATATCAATTGATTAAACGTTCGGGGACAAAATGATATATTCTAGCAGAATGGAACATATTATTGCTCCCCCTCAACGTTTGAGGGTTTATAAGACAGTGCTGAGTACAATAATTTGAAAGATTTTGAATTTACTAAGAAATTCTTGAAAATTTTATACTCGAGCACTCCTTATTATCACCATAAAGTCTACACTACATACAATCACATGATTATTATGTACGAGGTTTGACCTGATTGATGAGAACATCATATGGTTCTTTTGACGCAGCCGTAAGTCTCCTTCGAACAATTTTCCACCAACGAAGTTTTCCAAACTCCTCATTAACCTACTTTCTTTCAAGAGGTTGTCAATATGATCTTTCTCTATCCAAGCACTCTTCGGCGTTGCTTTAACTTCCTTTCCAAGTTATGAAAGTCTTTGCATCAAACTTCGAGGATAGAACAGATTCAGATACATATGTAACTTGAGCTTGTGAGGTCGGTGTTGAGGTTGTCTTAGCTTCCCCCTAAACCAGCAATCCTTTCTTATGTAGATTCAGAACTTTCTTTTAAGCCGCATCAAGCAGTCTTGATGTATAAAGCCTAGATATCCAAAGTACACAAATAACTTGAAACCGTAACACCAAAGTCAATTAAGTCCTGGATGTCCGTATTTCTCCTTACATGATAGTGATGATATAAATTGTAACACCAAAGTCAACTAAGTCTCGGATGTCACAATTATTCCCTCTAAGTAGTTGAAATGATAACACCTAAGTCAACTAAGTCCCAAATGTAGACATTTCTTCCTGCAAGATACTGACTATTTAAAGGAATCATCATACCTATGTGTACCTCTTTCATTAAACAATTCTACCCTTTTAATAATAAGCTTAGTGATTAACCGTTTAAGGAAGCCTTTATTGAATCAGTAACCAATCTTCTCACGCTTAGAATAAATATAGTATCTTAAATGATGCATACTTGAAATCACAAGATATCTCTACCCCATGTAGTTGAAATAATGCACCCAAAAGTAACAAGTTAAACACTGATTTTCTCTACGGTTATGACATTTGTCTTCCCGGAATGATTTCTTGTATGATATCTATCACGTGTACTCATTATCTTTCTTGTATATCTATTCCTTCCCCTTGCTGGTTTTGATACCTCGGAATCAGCAAAACCTAGTACACACATATACTCGAGATCGTGTTCGAAGAATTAATAAGCTTAAATCTATTCTGTGAGAATCAATTTGTTTGAAGAATTGATAAGCTTAAATCTATTCCGTGAGAATTAACTTCAAGGCATTTAAAACTATGAAAGTATTTCCAAGCAATTCCCTAAGACTTTTTACAAACTATGATGTGGTTTGGCAATTATGATCGTCTGTAGTTTAAAGCCTGAATTCACTAAGTCACTAAAGTCCATAAAGATTTAAAAAACAAAATGACATCTAAAGTCACTTAAGTTAATAAAAAAACCCCCCTTGAAATTGTTATCCGTCATTAGCCAAACTTTATCCATTATTTCATGACCTTAATTTGAAAGACCATTTTTACGCAAGATTGTTTGATGACGATATTCATCCCCCTTAAATAATGACTCCGTTTTCTATTTAAAGAGCTGTTGTCATGTTTGAGAAGTCGAATTGTCCTTTGAAAATCTTTGTGATTACTGAAAACACTGATTCATTATGAAGACAACTTTTTACCAACAAAAATAAGATTTCTCTTATTTTAACACATAAGCGCACTGAGACGTACACTTATGGAATATAGGAAGCACGGGTTGTGATGCAAAGTAATCACAAGCCTTTGCATGGTCATAAAGTAGACCATGCCCGAGAATAAATTCTCGTTGAGAAGTCAAGATTTCTTTTTGAAATACTTGCCTTTGAGATGATGACCGGGTTGCTATCTGAAATAATAGCAAGCCATATGACAAGGTTATTGGAAAAAAAAACATTTGAAACTTTTGCACCGAACTTTTATTTAGTGTCTAGTCCAAGTGTCCCTTTATTGAAAGACATTTCTAGGGGACTAAAATTATTCGTTTGCAAAGACATGCCCTTGAAAAAGCTTCTTTTGTATTTTTCCTCATTTTTTAATTTTGTATTTTGTTTTTTAAAAAAGGATTTATAAAAATGAGAATCTTTTTTGTTTTTTTTCCTGATTTTATATTTTTCTCTTTGTTTTATAAAATTTTATATAAAATAAAAAATAAAAAATAAAAAAATAAAAATCTTTTGTTGTTTTATATTGGATTTTAAGTATTACTTAGGATACAAGAAGATTTCTCTTCTTTTGAAGAAAAAGCGCACTGAAGCGTACACTCTTCTTTTCTTTGAGGAGCGGGGCCTGAAAAGTTGTCTACAGACACCATTATCATGAAGCACGGGTGTTGATCTGAAGTAATCAACAGCCATTGTCCTTGTTCATCATACATAAATTCCTGGAACCCTTGGTTTCTGATATATCACTTTTTTCAGCAAACAAACTCCGAGTCTTTCCTTTTCAGATAATTGCAAAATGTACCTGCACTTAAGTTAAGAGTACCTGCACTGACATTGAGAGTTTGATCGCATTTATAAGAGTTAGTGATATAATCATTTGAACCATTTGGGAGTTCACAATCAACCTTTGTTGTGCTAGATGTGAATGTCTTTCCAGTTGGAACCCACTTAAGACCAGCAGTGTTAAAAATTCTACCCGTCGGTATCCACCTAAGGTAAGATCTAGGAGTGTTTGTTTTCTCATGCACAGCGGAAGACTTATTCGGAAGACATAAAAACTATGTCCTGTAGTCACGATCTTCCTATCAGGTTTCTTTTTCTGAGTATGACTCCGTTGGATCTACGTGGTTTTGTTACTGTTTTCTAAGTCTTAAATTGGGTTGAATCTTAGCACGAGAATTCACTTCTTCAGGAATTTGTTATACAGCATCAGATTTGCTAAAGACACACTTTTGACAACTTGAGCAACACTAGTGTTTGAAGTCCAGAGAAGGACTTAGAATTCCTAGAGTGATCTGCTTTGGCTAAACAACTATGTTGACTTTCTTCTCTTCTTGTGTCTTTTTCTTAGCTCATTTAGATAGAGTAATTATAAACCATGTCATTTTTAAACTAAAATCTTTGGGCGATGTTTCTTAGAACTATTCCTAGATGAGCTAGATGCAATCATATGATTAGGTTTTGCAAAAGCAGATTCTCTTCCCTTAGGCAAATAATGTTGAGTGACTGGTTTTGACAAAACGTTATTCACATCAACTTGGGAGGCAAACCGTGGTTTTGAAAAATTAGGTCGTTCAGATTTAAACGCATTCGGTTGTCTAACAACTGATTGGTTTCTGGGTGGTTGTAAAACCGGTTTTCCCAAGATTGATGGTTTTGAAAACTTAGTATCCACCAGCTATTTCCTTTTAACTTTCTTAATTCGTTTTTCAATGCTACATTCGCAAAAACCTTTTCCTGAATTTGAGCCTTTAAATCAGCATTTTCAATAGTCTTACTATTTATTTGAGCAATCAGTGAGTCATTATGGTCTTTTGTCTGAACTCGTGTCTTTTTGATAGAATCGTAAAGATCTTTGTAAGTCCTGTTTCAAATGCTCATTTTCCTTATGCAACTTCTCATTACTGCAAGTAATTTAGGCACACTATGTTTCCAATTTTCGATATGATCTTTCAATACTATAGTCATTTCCTTATTAATCCTGGCTTTATACATGTTTCCATATCAAAATTTGACCGGCGTTGCCCGCTTTTTTAAAGCTTGATTTTTGATATTTAAGTTCCAGATAACACAATGTTGTTTCATTCTTGAAAAGTCTTTTGAAGTTGGGCAACGGTCTTTTTGAGAAAAATATTTCAGACTCGAGAGATTGTTTACGAAATTCAGTTATGATCAAGTTATCAAATGATAGATCAAGTAAAGGACATGGAAACTTGACATTTTTTAGCATTCTGTTCAATCTCTCCTCCCCTATGACACATATTTGTTGAATCAGGAATGGTATTTCTATCAACCTTTTCCAACAGATGTGTGTCATAAATGGGTTCAGATTGCACAGAATGTTGTTGTTCATTAGCAAGAGTATCATGTTGAACAGTCAATTGTACCTCAGCTAATGGCTGTTTGTCATTCACGGAGTTGATATCTGCATGCTCAGCATGTGTATCTTTCCCGGATCTGCTGCTTGAAACATGCCTTTCTGATTCGGTCTCATTGCTTTCCGTAACAACCAAACCAAAAAGGGTGAGGGTGGGGGAAAACTGGAAAAGAAGGGGCTGCCCCCCTCACTTGCCCAGGCATCTAAAGCGTTCACGAATCCACCTTCCCTCTTTTGACTGCAATCAACTCTACTCATTCACCCTTCTGTATTTTCTCTTTTATGCTGTGGCTCTTCATCAATAGTCTTCTTAACTATCCCTGTGTTTGGACCAGTGGTATCACCGGAATTGTTGAATCTCAGTTCGAGTGTTTTCTAGAAAGGACTTGCATATCATTGCACCCTCAAAATCATACGAAATACAGTATTCAAAAATTGATAAATGACCAGAAACTGTTTCATGAGTACTCTAAACGCACCAATGGATTCAGTTTCTTGAAATTCTTCTCTGTCGAGTTGCTTTTCTAGATTATCCAAGTTAAGTAACAACGATTCTGTGAAAGTCTGATTATCTTGATCAAATAGTGCCACACATGCCCGTTCGAATCCTCCCTTGATTGAAAGAACCTTAAGATGTGAATGAAGTAGGCGAAATGATTTCATGCATTTTTCTTTTGCTTTGTCTTGCATTTGTTGCAGCTGATGCATCTCTCTCTCTTGAGAATTAGAATTCAAAGATTCCATTGAAATTCAATGTGTGAAATGAAATGAAAAATCTTAAGTAGATTAAGTGATTTTGTTGTGGTTTGAAATCAATTAACGTTCACGGGAATTTACAAATCTATGATTTAAACCGAGAAAAAAATTAAATCTTTCGTGGGATTTTACAAAATCAAGAAGAAACCGTAAAACAATAATTAATTGTTGTTGAAATCTTTGTTGTCGTTGAAGAACGTAAGCTTTTAAAACGATTAATGAGCTTAAAACGGCAAACGGTGCTCAAACGGTTGACTTTTGAGGACTAACGGTTGAATTATATGAAATAAGGACTAACGGTGCAAGTTAGTTTCAACAAAGAGGTGTTATTAATCAAAGAAGGGTTAAATGAAGCAAAAATCAACTTGAAACCTAGTAAATAAGGGACTGCATGTGCCATTTTTCAATACTTGTTAATTAATATTTATGATTCCCTCCATTTTTTTTCTCATCTTTTTCGTTTTGAAAACTGTAGAAATAAGAACGACGATTGATTTGATCTTATGAACCGGTACGGTTATCGTCGGTGAAATCCGAATATACCACGTTGATCGAAAAGATGTCACGATCACGATGGTATAAGTCTTAAGTCCTGTAGATTAACGTTACTCGAAACCGAAAACCGAAAATTCGTTAAAACGTTTAAGTTTTTGTTAAAACTCGTTCGGTCCAAGTCGATTATCACTCGATCGGTCCTATAGAAAAGAGCTCGTTCGGTCCTTGTAAGACAAATACTAGATCGGTTGTGCTTTCAAGTTGACTAGTTCGGCTCAACTAGAAAGACTCATTCGGTTCACATCAAAAAAAAATTCGTTCGGTCCTTTAGATTGTTACTCGTTCGGTTCTAGTGGCAGGGTACTCGTTCGGTTCTTTATTATTGTAGCTCATTCGGCTCTTCCTTGAAGAAACTAGATCGGTGCTTGTTGAAGTGACTAGATCGGTGCTTGCAAGATCGGTTCCACAAACTATCAAACACCCTGTAAGCACCTTTCTGTTGACTCGTGTTTAGGCCGTGTGAACCACCAATCCAACCCAAAAATAAGCACTCTAAATAGGCTACTTTACAACCACATAAGCCACCACAAAACTAGTAACACTAAGCTCTTAACACCACCAAGTAAGCCACGATCAAAATGAGAAACACAAATAAGCTATGAGACCGAAACAACTTTTAAACTAGCTATGGTTTTTAGAAGAGAATGGAACACGTTTTATAGAAACAATGAAAAAAAAAACAATGAAACACAACAAGAAACAAAGATAAAAAAATACCAACGATTTGGTTGATAGAATTTGTTTAAAACCACTAACAGTATCACAATGGAATTGTGACAATTTTTTTTGAAGCCCAACAAGATCTGAGCCCAAAAAAAACGTTTGATATAAAACTGAGAACAGTTATCTGAATAAGAAAAAAATCCGAATGATAAAACGTTTTTAAATATAAAACGTTTAAAAATTTGACGAAAGAAAGAAAAAAATAATAAGCTCAACTCGAAAAAAAACCACAACGAAACACTAAAGGAACCAAGATAGAACCATGGCTCTTCATACCAATTGAAGAAAACTCATTTCACACAAAAGATGAACTAGAGAGAGAAAGTTGAGAGAGAAAGTAAAATGGAAAAATAGGATGGTTGATTGAACTACGTGGGAAAATTACAAAGAGAACCAACACCCTCTCCATGTGTGGAGAGGCTATTTATACTTAGTAAGTGGCCGGTTGGGCCTTGGCTTTCATGGGCTTTCATGGGCTTTCATGGGCTTTCCATGGGCCTTGGACTAACTAGCCCACTAAGTTTCCAAATATTGTTATACGAGCCATCTACCGATATCTATGAAGTGACCGAGACTTTTCTAGGAATTTCGTATGCCAAGTTTTTATACATGATCAAGGAAGTCAGGATCAATGTACCCCTTGTTGACGTCCTAGCCGGCATGCCTAATTATGAAAAATTCTTAAAAGATCTTGTAAGCAATCAAAGTAAGATGGAGCAAATCTTTGATGCCTTCTTAACTGAGGAAGGCTCAGCAATTCTTCAAAACAAGCTCCCACCGAAGCTTGGAGACCTGGAAGTTTTCTGATCCCTTGGAAACTCGCAAACTCAGTTGAATATCTCGCCTTGGCCAATCTTGGCGCAAGCATTAACCTGATGTCGTATTCACTATACGCTGCACTTTCTGGAACAACTCTAAAACCCACGAGGATGAGTATTCGATTAGTAAATCATAGCTACCAATACCCCATAGGAGTTTTTGAGAATATGCTCGTTCAACTTAGGAAATTCATGTTCCCTGTTAATTTTGTTATCCTACAAATGGAGAAAGCTGATAGAGTCCCTCTAATTTTAAGAAGACCATTCTTGCACACCGCCGATGCTATCATAAGAGTTAAAAACAAAGAACTCAATTTAGGAATTGGGGAAGATAGAGCAACCTTTCTCATCGATAAGGCTATGCAGCATTCTTACTTAAATGACGACACATGCTTCCGCATAGATGTTATCGATGAAGTAACTGAGGATGAACTTAATGGTTTGCTCGATGATTCTTAACCATTCCTAAGTACATCCAAAAAGATAAGCGAGACACTGCTTGACAAAGAATTTGAAGAATTATGACAGGGATAATATTTCAAGGAGGATTGAAGTCAAGACGAATTGTGTAGGATATTACCCACCAAAGATGAGCTAAGAAGTCGCAAAAACTTCTGATTCCAAGATTCCACAACCGATCTTAAGATGAACCTCTTCCGAAACACTTAGAGATAGTTGCTTTATGGAGGAAAATGCTCTTCTTTCAGTAGACGGCTTGTTCTGTCCCATATCAGCTTTACTTAAAAAAATGGAAAGGACAAAAACTTCGTTTAATTTCTCTCAAAAATTCATAAGGAAGCATTCGTTTGGAAAACATCTGATATTCCAGGGATTAGCCCTTCCTTTTGCAAACACAAAATCAACTTTGAGGACGGATTGTCTGAAACCAGGCATTCAAGAGGACAACATAGTCTTAACCCTAACATTGAAAGAAGTTGTTAGGAAGAGGTGGTGATGGGTAAGAATGAGTATGATTGTTTCTGGACGTGATGGGAAGTGAAGATAATCAAACTTCTAGACGCGGTATCATTTGATGCCGCCTCAAATGAGTAGTCTTTGTTAGTCAGTTACACTAGGTACAAAAGAAGGAGGAGTTTGACATGCCATTGTTGAAAAAATGAAGTTAATGAGACTTGTTCCAACGAGGCTTACAGCGCCCAGATGATCAAGTAACTGTCACAAGATGGCGTGTTTGTATCGACTACCATAAGTTGAATGAAGCCACCCGAAAGGATCATTGTCTCGTACCTTCATGGATCCAATGCTGAAGATGTAGACAGGGGAAAGGAAAACAATTTCTTTTGTTTTCCGACGGATTATGTATTTTTCCAGAGATACTTTCAAATTCCCATCGAACCAGCCTGATCAGAAAAGAGCCACGCTTTTTCACTTGCCCTTATGGAAACCTACGCCTACAAGCGGATATTCCTGTGGTGCTTTGTCAATGCATACCAGCAGAACTTTTCGAAGAGGCTAGATAGCCATTATTGTTAAAGGACGCTGCTCGAACCTCCATGAAGTCTTCAGAGATGATTTATTGGTAATTTGGAGATTCATTCGATTCGTGCGTTAAGTTAATCTCGGCAGATGCTAATTCGTTTTAAACAAGCACACCTATGTTCTCAAATGGGAGAGTGTCACTTATCGGTGACTGGGGAGTGCGGAAGGGGCCTGGTAAAATAATGGGGGACGCGGAGTGGAGGGGAGGAAGCGGGATGGCGGGAATTTGGGAGGGGAACTAGGAGGGCATCGGATGTGAGGCGGAAGGAATTGAGGGTGGAGGGGGAATTGGGAGGAATGGGATTTCTGCTACATACGTTGGGAATTATCCGGGTAGGTTGTGGGTGGACATTATCTAAATACAATATTTACGGAGGGAAAGGGGATGGGGAAGAGGGAGAAAATGGTGGAGGGAGGGGGGGGGGGGGGCTGGGGGGGAGGGATGGAGGGTGTTGGGGATCGGGGAAATTTGGGGAATTAGGAGGATTGGGGGGGGCGGGAATTTTATGGTAGGACGGAGGGAAGGGAATAGGGCGGATGTGTTGGAATGCCATAAGTTGAATGAAGCCACCCGAAAGGATCATTTTCCTCTACCCTTCATGGATCAAATGCTGGAAAGATTAGCAGGAAACAAGTTCTTTTGTTTTCTCGACGGATTTTCCAGATACTTTCAAATTCCCATCGAACCAGCCGATCAGGAAAAGACCACTTTCACTTGCCCTTATGGAACCTACGCCTACAAGCGTATGCCCTTTGGTCTTTGCAATGCACCAGCAACTTTTCAAAGGTGCTTGATAGCCATTTTTAAAGACATGCTCGAAACCTCCATGGAAGTCTTCAGGGATGATTTCTTGGTATTTGGAGATTCATTCGATTCGTGCTTAACTAATCTCGAGCAGATGCTAATTCGTTGTAAACAAGCACACCTAGTTCTCAACTGGGAGAAGTGTCACTTCATGGTGACTGAGGGAATTGTTCTAGGACACAAAGTCTCCAGTAAAGGACTAGAGGTTGACAAAGCAAAAATCGATGTGAAAGCTAAGTTACCACCACCCACTAACGTCAAAGCCGTTAGAAGTTTTTAGGACATGCCGGATTCTATCATCGATTCATAAAATATTTTTCCAAAATCTCCCGTCCTATGACTAAACTTCTCGAAAAAGATTCAGTTTTTAACTTCGATGAAGAATGCAATAAGGCATTCGAAACTCTTAAAGAAAAGTTAACAAACGCACCCATTGTGGTTTCACCTAATTGGTCGCTACCGTTTGAACTTATGTGTGATGCAAGCGACATTGTTGTAGGAGTCGTGCTAGGCCAGCGTGACGAAAAACATTTTTGCCCTATCCACTTCGCCAGCAAAACTCTGAATCACGCACAACAAAACTATACAGTGACCGAAAAAGAGTTACTCGCCGTAGTTTTAGCATTCGACAAGTTTCAATCGTACCTTGTTCTCTCAAAAACAGTTCTGTTCACAAATCACTCTGCAATAAAATATTTGTTTTCAAAACGAGACGTCAAACCACGTCTTATTCGATGGATTTTACTGCTTCAAGAGTTTGATATCGAAATCAAAAATAAAAAGGGAGCAAAAAATGTCGCAGCAAATCACTTATCACGACTTAAGAAACCCAATCTCAAAGAGCCCAGGGAAAAAGAAATAAACGACGAGTTTCCTGACGAATTTCTTATGAGTATCTCAACTGATGAGAAAGAAAGTTCGTGGTTTGCTGACTTTGCCAACTATCTAGTTGGAGGAATTCTGAGGAAATGATTAACCTACGCCCAGCGTTGTAAGTTCTTTTCAGGAATTAAGCATTATTTTTAGGACGAACCGTATCCTTTTAAAGCATGCCCCAATGGCATGATCAGAAGATGTGTTCACGGTTCAGAAACTCAAAAAATTCTCAATGAATGTCATCATGGACCCACTGGGGGTTGACCAAATCTTCATTATCTCCTACATCTTGTAGAATCTCACAATGACAACTTTGGTCCTTCTTGTTTCCATCTTGTTCCATTCTTGTTTTGTCTTATCAACTTAAATATAATTCCTAACACATTATGGACCTTCGATTACTGCAAAGAAAGTTTTTGATGCTGGATTTGATTAGCCAACCATATTTAAAAAAGCACAGACTCTCGTACAAAACTGTGATGCCTGCCAATGTTCTGGTAGCATTACACGGAGAGACGAGATGCCTTTGAACAACATCCAAGTTAGTAAAGTTTTCAACATATGGTAAATTGATTTCATGGGACCTTTCCCGAAGTCCCATAAGTTTGAATACATTCTTATCGCAATTGATTATGTGTCCAATTAGGCAGAAGCCGAAGCTTTACCCACTAACGATGCACGTGTTATAGTCAATTTCTTGAAAAATCTTTTCTCTTGTTTTGAAATCCCAAAAGCTCTCATTAGTGACAGAGGAACTCACTTCTGTAACCGTCAAATGGAGAAAATCTTAAAAAAGTATGGAGTACATCATCGTATAGCCATAGCTTACCATCTACAAACCAGTGGCCAGGTTAAAAACACCAACATAGCCTTAAAAAGAATTCTCAAAAAGACAGTCAAAGACAATCCATCTATATGGTCGAGAAAACTAGATGACGCTTTGTGGGCAATCTGTACAGCCTACAAAACTCCAATTGGCACCACTCCGTACCGACTTCTGTATGGTAAAACATGCCATTTGCCGTTTGAAATCGAACATCGCGCTTATTGGGCCTTGCGAAGTTGCAATCCAGATCTTAAACTTGCAGGAGAAAAATGATTTCTACAGTTGCATGAACTCGATGAGTTGAGACTTCAGGCGTATGAGAATTCCAAACTCTACAAAGCTCGAACCAAAGCCTATCATGATAAGAAACTTAAAGTTAGAAAAGAATTTAAGGCCAGAGATAAAGTTCTCCTGTACAACTCTAAATACAAGTTCAAAGCTCCAAAACTCAGATCAAAGTGTTATGGACCGTTCATAGTCAAACATGGTTATCCATTCGGATATGTTAAATTTTATGACAAACATGGAGGAAGCTTCATTGTTAATGGACACCGTGTTAAACTCTACCATAATAAGGAGCAACTGAATGAACTTACCACAGAAGAGATTCACCTCATGTGTGAGGAAGAAAGAATGAAGGCCATTCCATTCATGGCACTATTTCTAGCCAACTATCGTGAAACTATGCCATGGGCAAAAACACTTGTAACGAAGCTAAGCTGTATGATTTAGACGAAACTGGAAAAGGAATAGTGATCGAGAATATTTTGTATGTCCCAAGCGAAGGAATCTCGCTTGGAAAGAAATAAAAGGAACAACCAAGTCCGGCTGACGAATCACCCAAAAATCAAGCGCTTCTAGGGAGGCAACCCGTGTATTTCAAAATAATTAGTTTCTAGTTTAGTTTAAAACGTCCGCACCTGTAATCAAACTTAAGTGTGGGGGTGCATTTTTTATTTTGCAGAAGATTATTGCAGGAAATGACGCACTTGGCAGCTTAATTACTACTGCACATGCATGGACACCTAGTTTTTCCCTTATTTCCCTATTTCATCTTTTATTCGTTTTGCCGCATTGAGGCAATGCTAAACGTAAGTGTGCGGGGGAGAATAGGGAAAACGAGGTTGTTTTTTAATTTTTAAGCTAACTAAAATTTTGTTTACCCTTGTAATCTAGTTGTTTTCATGTATTTTAGATCTAATCTACTAAAACAAGATGTGTCTTAGTAATAAGTGTATACACGTGATAAGAAACCAGTCAGAATAACACCATATTATTTTAAAATTACGCTTTAATGCCTTGAGCTAACCATCTCGGTTAGTTCAACATTTTTCATGGTCTCATTTATCAGCTGTACCATCCTTTGTTTTAAAAAGAGAAATATTACACCTAGTTTAGCTTTACCTAAATAACCGAAGTCTACTGGTTGGTTGCTAGCTACGTGGATCGATGGTAGATATGTGTTAAATCCATATGAATTTTTAAGAAAGTTGCTAGCTCCATGTTTAAGGACATATAATCCTTTGCTAGTATATCGATCGGAGGTTGATCGAAATAAAAAAAGAAGAAAATAAGAAATAAGAAATAAAAAAAGTGAATAAAGCCAATGTGCTAAATCTTATGAAGATGAAGGAAGATGAAGAAAATTGGTATCGATTAGCCAATGTGCTAAGTCGTGATACAGTGAAATAAAGTAATATGTTTATCTCGAGATTCATAAAGATAGTGGTATGCGGTAGCTAGCAACATAGTAGTTTGTACACTTCGGTTTTATAAACCAAATCATATACCCGTACCTTTTTTTCTGTTAAAAACAGTTAGCAGTTTCTTTGATGTGTACACTTGGACTTATCGAGTACTCGTACTTGATAAATTTGCATCTCATTTTCCAAATAACCTGGATGTGGATTTTGTTTTCTAAGATTTGCTTGAGGGCATCAAAGGTTAAGTGTGGGAGGATCTGATAACGCTCAAATTGAGTATGTTTTGGGAGTGTTATTCGTACTTTTGTATTAGTTATTTGGTCAGTTACCTATGGTTTTATTACTCGATTATGTCGAAACACGCTTTCTAGGGTAATTCCAGCTAAGTACAGGAAAACAAGAGAAGAATAATGGAATAAGCGAAGTTTATCACAAGTACAAAGAATCCCGTATCAGGATCAAGTGCGGAAGCATCTCGAGTAGAAGAGATCTGATTATTCAAGCTTCCAAGACCTGGGATCAAGTTG
Source organism: Tanacetum coccineum (assembly GCA_026074375.1). Lineage (NCBI taxonomy): Eukaryota > Viridiplantae > Streptophyta > Magnoliopsida > Asterales > Asteraceae > Tanacetum > Tanacetum coccineum. The sequence goes on from BQNB010003736.1 coordinate 47,676, forward strand.
TAATGAAGATATGATGAAGAACAAAGGCCTACGGCCAAGCACAACTCAAGCCAGGACCTTAAACGCAAAGCAATAAAAAGATTCCACGGACGACCTCCCAGCCGCCCGGCTGGAAATCCTGCCGCCCGGTAGATAGTGTGCCGCCCAGTAGAGGGCCATGCCGCCGAACTCTTGGTGCCTACGTTTTCTATTTCACTCTTGAAGAAACCTGAGTAATCATGAAGGATCTAGAACCTCTAAACCGACTTTGGATACCCCTTTAGCCCCTAGAGCCGCCATAAATCAGTAGTATAAATAGATGACCTTTATGCCTCATTTTAACACATACTCCACTCTTCTCTAAACCAAAAACCTAATTCCTATAGCCACCACTACTCTTCAAAGCCATAAAAGTCCAGGAAAAGCTCCAGGAAAGTCAAGATGGAGGAAGGATCTATCTAAGTTACAAGTTTGCCATTTTCCTAGTTTGCATTTCATTATCCTTTGCAATACTTTTGTAAGACTCTCATCATGTTTATGAATGCATTAATTTATGGAATTATGTCTTTATTTACCATGAGTGGCTAGTCCCTTTATGTGCTTGGTTAGATGATATTTGTGGTATGATGATTCTATTATGATTGTCTGGCATGTTTAATTTAATTTCAAGCCAATTCTTAGATCCATTTGTACTTATGTTCTATGTGACATAGTTTTATCAACCGGATTATTTGTTGAGAATATCATAGGCCGAAAGGGGTATTGTTAATCAATTAATTATCCCCTTTTTGTCTAAGATCGGCTACCTTTTGTATTGACCATTTCTTAAGCGGTTGGGTATTACTAAGAGCATAATTATCGATGTTTATGGTTTGTGAAACGAACCGCAAATCAAACTCATAGAGGTTGTTTTGGTTTTGAATTGATTGATTTCACTTAACGCTTGTTTTTGTTACTTCGAGTCTTGACGAAGGCTAAAGGTTTTAAAAACAATAGATTGGATACCCTCTAATTCTTATAATCAACTTGTTAGTCGTTACCACAATCATATCGAATCAGATTCCAAAATTGAATCCAACCAAGTACATCTATTTTATTATCGAATTACTTCCATCATTGTTTGTTTGCATCTTAGGACTATTATCATTGAAATCTTTATCAAATTGAAACACCTAAATCCCCGTGAATGATCCCGGATTACCAATCGATCTCTTGCTACCACAGACGAGTTCACTTGCTCGAATGTGTTGCTTAAGAATTTTGTATACCGAGTTATAAATTTAAAACTGACTCGTATTGCACACATCCGGCATTTTCGGTCCGTTTGAACTATAAAAACCTTAGGAAATATTTTAGCATCACTTATATAATATTTATACACGGTTTAAAACCTTATAAATATTATTTTATGAATTAACAAAACTATATATATTGTCGTTACAAAAATAATAAAAAGCGGTAAACTTAATGTAAGCATTATTTTGATCTAGTAAAGTAAAACTAAAACTATTAGGTGGTGATATAACGATATAAAATACATTGTTCTAATATATTTTGATTACATTATACTTATCGGACCTATAATTAATTAGGTTGCATTCCGGCTATTTGTGACATCATACTTTGTTGATTGTTACTAAATCCGATACTCTCACTTGAGGTGAGTCTCATAGACCGTATTTTACTTGTTTGGAACCATTTTGGGGGAGAATACATGCTCGTTTACATACATATTTACATACTCGTTTTCATAACTCATTTACAAACTCGTTTACATACTCGTTTTCATAACTCGTTTACATACTCATTTACAAACTCGTTTACATACTCGTTTTCATACTCATTTACATACTTGCTTTCACAGTGTACTGACAAACTCGTTTACATACTCGTTTTCATACTCGTTTACATACTTGTTTTATGTGTATTTGACATACGCGTTTTACATCAATCGTCTTTTCTTAATCGTTTACTTACTTAATTTACAACTCGTTTTACATTCTCGTTTACTTTACTGTTTCATAAAAACTCACTACAAAATCTCATTTACAAACTCGTTTACATACATGTTTAGATACTCGTTTTCATAACTCATTTACAAACTTGTTTACATACTTATTTACAAACTTGTTTACATACATGTTTACATACTCGTTATCATAACTCATTTACATACTCGTTTCCATACTCGTTTTCATAACTCGTTTACATATACTCGTTTACATACTCATTTACAAACTCGTTTACATACATGTTTACATACTCGTTTTCATAACTCATTTACATACTCGTTTCCTTACTTGTTTTCATAACTCGTTTACATATACTCGTTTACATACTCATTTACAAACTCGTTTACATACATGTTTACATACTCGTTTTCATAACTCATTTTCAAACTCGTTTACAAATACATTTACACGATTGTTTTCATAACTTGTTTACATACTCATTTACAAACTCGTTTACATGATTAATTCAAAACTTGTTTAGATACTCATTTACATACTCGTTTTCATTTATAAATCTCAAGGCGAGATACATTGCTTATTTTACAAAAGGACACAAGTATAATACTTTTCAATGTTTATAATAATTACGTAGCGTGCCTAAGTAGCGATAACCTACAAAGCCCACTATCATGAACTGTTAATTACTCAGTGTAAGCGCGCATATAATAAATAGATCTATTTAGGATTGACATCCCCGTTCGGGTGAGTAGCTCTCACTAGTTTTAGCGAACCGAACTAATGGACGCATAACATATCGAATTTAGATGTTACAGGTTGACATCTACATGGGGCATTCATTGGCATTAAATTGCATACATTCATGTCGTAGTGTCAGTGTCATGAGCTTAGTGCAGTCGTAATTACATTTTATGATATTGTATGTGTTACAATGGTCATACATTTTAAATCTTGTGATCCACACTACTTTCATTGAACGTCACTAATTGTTAAATACTTTTCATGATACTATGGTGAAGCAGTACCCACTAAACTCTTTTGATCCTACTTTTACATTTGCATTTACATAAATCTATAAACTCACCAACTTTATGTTTTCACTTTTAAGCATGTATTTCTTAGGTGAATAGGATGCTTGACATATCTGATGTGCATTGGAGTCCAATTTTTACAAATATTACATTCACGGAATTCTGCATACCTTCAAACAATCAAATCTCATTGTATTATTTCCAGTTCATTTTGATGCAACCTTGGGACAAATGTTATAAAAAGTTTAATTTTAATTAAATCAACGAGATTACTTTTCAAACGACTTATTTAGAGGTCGTTCTCTCATATCTTGTGCTATTGTATTATGAAGTAACACTCTCGAACATACTTCCGCTGTGACCCATTTTGGGGGTGTTACAGAGTACCTGATCAAGAGGGTGCAGAGGGTAATGTGGCTGAAAAGAAGAAACTGAAGAAGTCTATGGAAACTAATCTAGGGAAATTACTGAAGTACAATGCCTGGTCGACAAGGTGGTCCCGACTCGAGGTTCCAGCGTGAGGAAAAGATGCTGAGTATCGGTTATGTTTAAGTGTTACTCCTAAGGTGGAAATTGTAGGATATTAGGAGTAAATTTAAACATAGGTTAGGGGGTTAAATGTACATTGTAATTTAGATTAGGAATAAACTATAACTATGATTAGTTTATCTTGCCTTGCAAGTTCAAGGATGTTTCCTATTATATTTAGGATAGGTTTCTACCCCCTCATCTCTATAAATAAAGATGAGGGGGGATGCTAGTCATTCATTCTTCTTCCTCGTTGTAATAGGTTTATTAGGTTTATAATAAATGTTTGGTACGAGGGTATACCGTGTGCATATTCTTGTCGGTTCTTTGTAGTCTCTCGTGTTTGCTACTTGTGCTTGATACAACTCGCGATCTAGCATTCCAGGATCGAACTTCATGTTTGTTGTCATAATTATCCAACACTTATAGTATATACCAGTTGGAAAAGGTTTGTGCGTATGTAAATTGTGATGTATGCACACGTGAAATTATATCATCGGTCCGGATATCGGGTTGTTCAGTGTATTCGGTTTGATTAACTGGGTTAAAAAATTCTGAGTAAAATCAAATTCAAATTGTATTAAATCGAATCGAATAACTGAAAACCGAACTGAATAGCCAAAAACCGAACCGAATAACCCGAATTATATAATTTTACTTAATCATTAATTTAATTATATACATTTTCAGCTAAAGAAAAAGAAAACTGCAATCTTCAAAAATGTTATATTCATATTAAGAAATAGTTTTAATGTTTTTTATATAAATATATAAAAAATATATATTTATGTTAATCAGGTTTTTCGTTCGGTTCGGTTTTAAAATTCGGTTTGGTTACAACTTTGGTTTGGTTTTCCGATTCGGTTCGATTTTAGTTTTTCGTTTTTTGTCAGTGAAACCCGAATTCTGCACACCCTTATGTGAAGATAATAAGCCCACACCCGTTTATGGGTTTAGGGTTTCATATGTATTGACCATTATAAATAGTCGATCAATAAAACCTAATACCGAGTTTTTCATTGTGTAAGAAACTATGCAAGCAGCAAAAGCAAATAAAACCAGTGTCCTAGGAAAATAAAAAATTTATTGATGAAAACACCTGACACCTAACAGCAAGTGGATATTAATCTTCATCATGCAGCAACAGCAAAAGCGAAAGCAAAGAAACAAAAGCAAAGAACAGTTTTTGTCAGCAGTCGGATTCTGGCGACTAACGAAGGTGATTCAATTTGAGTTTTGTGGAGAATTGAAAAACGAAGCGAATGGCGCTGATCACGTTAGTTAACTCTAAACGATTTAAAAGTTATGGCCAAAACAGTATGCGGGTACTACTTTTCTTGAAAATTGATTTTCTATTTATTTTTCTATGATAAGGGATAAAATGTGACGGCTAGGGTTTGACGGGGTTGCTTGGGAGAGGCGGCTCAACGTAACCACCAAGGTATTGACCATTATAAATAGTCGATCAATAAAACATAATACTGACGAGTTTTTCATTATGTAAGAAACTATGCAAGGAACAAAAGCAAATAAAACCAGTGTCCTAGGAAAATAAAAAATTTATTGATGAAAACACCTGACATCTAACAGCAAGTGGATATTAATCTTCATCATGCAGCAACAGCAAAAGCGAAAGCAAAGAAACAAAAGCAAAGAATAGTTTTTGTCAGCAATCGGATTCTGGCGGCTGACGAAGGTGATTCAATTTGAGTTTTGTGGAGAATTGAAAAACGAAGCGAATGGCGCTGATCGCGTTAGTTAACTCTAAACGATTTAAAAGTTATGGCCAAAACAGTATGCGGGTACTGCTTTCCTCGAAAATTGATTTTCTATTTATTTTTCTATGATAAGGGATAAAATGTGACGGCTAGGGTTTGACGGGGTTGCTTGGGAGAGGCGGCTCAACGTAACCACCAAGGTATGAGGATCAGGCCTGCTTCGATACCACGTTGAATGATAGAAAACCCCGGTGAGGAGTTACGTGTCTTATTAATCCACAATTTATAATGGTGACTACATATGAAACCATATAAACCTTAAATTTACAAACGGACATAGGTCTATTTATCTTCTAATACTCCCCCTCAATCCAAACGGCGAAATCACAAAATTTCGGATTAGATGAGAAATCTAAATAAACATTAAAGCAATAAAAGTTTTGTTGATGAAAACGCTCGACAACAAACTAAGACAATCTTCATCTGTAACATCAAAAGCAATTAAAGCGGTAGCAAATCAAAAGCAATAAATAAAATAATTAATTTATAATGACGACATCTGACAGCAAGCGAATATTAATCTTCATCATGTAGCAACATGAAAAGCAAAAGCCAAAGCAAATAATCAAAAATAAAAACAAATCATGCAACTTTTTTTCATTTTTTTTATAACTTTTGGTTTGAGAAGGAGAGAGGGATATTTGATGGAAGCTAAAGTTTGACGAGGTGACATGATGCGGCTCAACGTACACCTACATCTTTTAATAATTACAACATTGTGCAAAACAAAGAAACTATGAATTTGCTTGGAAATTTTCGAATTCCTACTCTACTTTAAAATATCACTTCTCGTATATTTATAGAAAATTGATGTGACAAAGACTTTTCAAAGTTTTGACACTACTTTTACTTACAAAAATGGTACCTATGCATGCCCAAGTTGCATGCAATTGGGAGGCGAATATTGTACTATGTTTTAAAGAATCCGAATAAAAGCTAAAAGGGATGTGAAATTTTGAGAGCTTGGAATCAAAAGTTTATAAATGTGTTTTGTATGATATCAAATTAAGTTGTATAATAGACACTTCGTATTTGTTTATGCGATATTTTTAAATATAAAATCCATGACATCAAAAAAAAAATATATGATTCAAAGATTAAACATTAGTTACAATTTTTTTTTTTTTTTTTGTAAAAGGTTACCCCGGTAAATTGTATTAATCACAGAAAAGTTAAGTATAATGAAATGTGGCTGAAGTAGCACATTAACCTCAAGCAAAAGCTTAAACAACCACTAAATGAATGTGACATGGCACAAGATCAGAAGTAGTCCGTAACAAAGAAAGTAGATCTAACTATATTTGTTATAGTCTCTCAGGTTTTTCTTACCAAATTAATCACTACAATACAAAATTAATCCAAGAATTAATTTCTTTGGATTTTTATTTTTTTTAAGCTTCAAATTCCTTTAGCTTGTGGCTTTTGTAATTTTGGTGTTTTCTCTTATATTTTAGGCTGGGTTCAATAAAATCCATGTTAAAAAAAATGATGGTGGTATTTTGTCACTTATAAAAACGTGGAAAAGAAAAGAAAACATACATCTGTAAAAAGAGATTACTATTATATAAATGTGAATCCAATAAGTACATACTTTCGTTGCTTTTGGCCATTTTGATACCGACATTTTCAGTAACTAAAATCCATAATGGACACTTTGAACTCGAAGGAAATGTAGCGGTGGCTCAAACCTCGTAAATCACTCGACCTAAACATCGAATACTATGACAAAATAAAAACGGACATGTCATAATAAATGAGTTAATGTGATATTCAGATATTGTGATGTTGTGATGACTGATGTATAATGCCAAGAACCATTGGAGCATTGCACTAATGGTATCACTTCCCCACCGTAAACGTTCAGTTGAGCGGTCAATGAGAGCTTTTGAAGAAATAGGTCTTAGGTGAAATCTCAACTTCTGGCTAAAAAGTCACTAGAACAGATGCTTATTGCATGAAGCTTGGTCCTTAACAAAAGGTCAGCCGGCACCTAAAAAGATGCACGCGGTCGGGAGAAACCTGTCTATTGAAACCTTTTGGAGATGTATTGTATAATGTAAAGAAGTACTTCAGCTAATCATGGTCCAGCCCATCAGCTGTATGCCATAAGCATTAGCCCATCAAATGGAATAAGTTCATCTAGCGTACATTGAAATCCAACAACATCCTTAAAATGTTTATTTAAACATGTCCTTTATTAAGACACAAACTTTGCAAGTTTGTATATCGAAGCTTGGACATTTTACGGGCAGCAGGTTTTGCTCAGTTCTCTATGGTCAGGGGCGGAGCTAGAAAGGTACGGTCGAGGAGGCAAAGTTTGATAATTTTTAAAAACTACACTACGAATTGATTGGTTAGGGGGCAAATTACAAAAATAACCGGATATTTTAGAAAATTTACACTACAATTTTTTTCGCATGGGGGCACGTGCCCCCTGTCTCCGCCACTGTCTATGGTTGCTGATGATGGTTCGAATGGGTGGCATTGGCCACATGTTCCCGTATTGATTGAAAATCTAAAAAGATGCGATAGATAGAAATAACATAACATCATCTTCATTACCAACTGATAATCTATGAGCTTATGCATCTTCATCATCGACATCTTCTTGTCTGTCTAATCTCTAGGGTTTACATACAATTATTTAACGTCTAAGTTCCACCTCAACTTGTGATTCCTGAACAGACTTATCATTACTTGCAATAGAATCCTTCAATGTGTATTTATACATGGTTCATGGTTCATTGGACACCACGTGTCTGCTAGTCATTGACTTTAGTGATACAGTTGCTTACTTGCTTCTGAGGTGTTTTCCATGTGAAAGGCTAGATTGAAAGAAGAAATGGTTGCCCATTTAGATGTGTATGTGCTCAACAACGGTTGCAGAAAAAGCAGAGTGACGACATCAACGGAAACTACGGTGAGTATGCACAAGAGAAAATTTCTTAAACAAACCCTTTACGACATTGTTTTTCTAAATATAAATTGGTAAAAACCATCTTTCTTTTCACAAATATGTTTCCTAAACATACTTCTCACTCTTCGTGGAATTGCCAAAATACGCACACCAGAAGCCATATCATGTCAATTTAACTACATTGGCTGGTATTTTCATCGTCAAAGTAAGTTTAATGTCCACCTTTTATATTCATTTCATGCAAATACGTCATTGGTTATACGTCCACTATTCTAGATAATTTAGGTATATTATATTATCCACTCATGCCAATGGTTAGCTGGACAAGCCAAGAGCGAGATTCAAACCTCTATAAATACTAAAACCAAGTACTTCAATATTCACCAGCTCACTAAAAATGGGTGCCTCATCAAATTCCGTACTCACTCTTGTTATTTTCTTCATCTATGTTTCATCATTGGCAGTTACCAACTCTTGGTGTAATGGCGGCCCGTCATGTAACATTGGGCAGACGTGTTGTCACGAAGTGCCAAATTACGGCTGCTGCAATTATTCAAATGCAGTGTGCTGCAAGGGAACCCAATATTGTTGCCCTAGTGGTTATACTTGCGATGTTCAAGCTGGATATTGCCTAAAGGTATCGAATCGAAGGACTATATTTATTTTCTTAAGCTATCGAGCACTTTTCGTGTCATGAAGAAGATCTCTATTATTCACTACAATAAATCAAATATCAATTATATATCTACATATTACTATTATTATTTTGGCATAGTAAGTGTTTATAATTGTAAACGTGTGTGGACAAATTTGTGAACAAATGCGTTTAAATCGCTTGGAAATATGGATAGAAAGTTGATTATATGTAACATTTACTTACTCTCTATTCCCTGCCTCCGTATATTGTTCCTCCATTTTCTTATATAACATTATGTTTCGTACACTTTTTTTTGAAAGGATGAGATATATCACTTATGAAGTAATTCTTTTTTCTTTTATCGATCTATCTACTCCTGCAAAACTTATTATTCTGTGTTATACAGTATGTGAGTGATGCCTTTTTGGAAAGGTACTGACAACGAATAAGCAACCGGCTAAACTCAAGATACAACAACAGGAGACGACCCATGAAGAAAAATCCGTGGAAAACCAGCCTCACGTCAAGTGAAACAAGAACGTGTTTGTGGTTGCCGCTTTACAACACTAGAGGCGACATGCATATATGGCTGTGTCCCTAGTTTATTGTAAGCTTTTGGACTTCTCGTTGATGTGATATATTGATTTGGCGTGCGCGTGTTAATTGTCTTGTATTTCTACGTTCATTTCATGATTTCGGTTTCAAGTTATGATGCGTTTCAATAATTTGTTCACTTTCGTGAACATGTAATATATTGTTCTTCTGGACTTATTCTCATGTACATATGTACAATGTTTTGCTCTTTGTCGATTTGGTTTGCATGAATGTTTGGATAAAATTTAAAAGCAATTAAGATGTAATACCAAAGATAATTATTGTTTGGCTTGATGTTAGACCATACATTTAGAGGTCTTGAAATGCTTAAAGCGATAGAGTAAGAGCAACTCCAATGGTAAGGTTTTTAGATGACTTTTTACTATTATAAAAAGCTATTGCATGACTTGAAGCATTGTGACAAAGGGTTACAATCCTACTTTTGATTATAGGACTTGTCATTTGACAAGTGTTTATAAAAATATCAGATAATTAGTTGTTTACTTTGTTGTGTTTTCATATATATTTACCACTTTAATTAAACGATATTTGTATCAATTATTATATAATTTCCAAATCATATAGTTGCTTGTACCTTTCTATTCACTAGTTTAGTTTTTTTTGTAAAATAAAAAAGACCTCTCAAGTTTCTTTTATTCGCCCCCCGCCGCAACGCGCGGGTTAAATTCCAACTCGTTCATATACATATAATAGGATGCATGTACTCAGAAGAAATCATTCATATAATAGCATGGTCATTTTGTTCACCACAGTAAAGAATGAGTTTCAATATATATGAATTCATTTAAAGAATTAAGATGGTCATTTTTGTCTCATGCAACTATCATCAACACAACAAAACAAGTAGCAATTATACATTTACAATCTAGGTCATTTTGTAAAAGTATGAATACATAATGATACTTTATGTAAAATATGTGTAAAAAGCTTTTGAAAAGCTTTATGCATTGGAGAGTATTTGTATGAATGACTTTTTGAAAGATGATATTTATTGAAAAGGTCTTAAAGGGTAGAAGAATTGGAGATGCTCTAAGTCAAGTGTGGCCTAATTATATTAATTTATTATGACACTCTAATTAAACAAACGTTTACATTAATTTTTAATATATAGAGTTTATCTTTGTAAGAGCATCCGCAATGTTCAAACTAGCAAAAGCTTTACTATTTTAAAAAGTTTTTGTAAAAGCTTTTTTTTTTAATTGTAGCAAAAGATTTTAAAAAAGCTTTTTAAGAAAGACTTGACTAACTCCAAGCTTTTGTAAAAAGCCATTAATCATTTACGAGTTGTGCATTAAATGCAACTACATTAAAAGAGTTATGTATTAAATGCATAAATGCATAAGTTTTTAAAGACTTTTAGAGTTTAGGTTTAGGGTTTATGTTCTAAAAAAACCTCTTAACAAAGCTCCACACTTAGTTAATTCAGCTTATTATTCTCGAAATGATAAAATTGCTAGCTTGTGTTAAAAACATTTCTTATCGCAAAGCTATTGATATCTAAATGGTTAATATTCAATGGGGTAATTACACCTAATTGTATTATGCTTGACATATTTTGTAGTTCTGTGTATAATGATTATTCCGTGCAGTATCAATTTTTTTTCTTTGCTTAATTATGTATTTCTTATCCCTGAAAGTATCATTAATGATTTTGAGAAAACAATGAAAAACTTCATGTGGGGTGGTGATGATACCGCTAAAGAGAAGGCTAAAATTTCTTGAAAGATTGTCTCCTAAAAACTAGGTCTAAAACAGGTTGGAGCTTGTAATGAAGTTCTCTTAATAAAGAATGTTTGGAATCTAGTAGTGAGAAAAGATTCTATATGGTTTTAGTGGATTAATGAGGTAAGACTCAAAGGAAGAATCATTTGGGATGTTAATATTGATAAAAGGGCTAGTTAAGGTTGGAATCATTCGTTGGGCATGAGAAACAAGATTAGGCCTTATATGAAATACATTATGGGTAATGGGAAGGATATTTCAACTTGGCATGATATGTGGATTGGTAATGATTCTCTATCAAAGTTTATTAGCCATAGAAATGTATGTTTAGAGTAAATGGAAATGGCTAATTGATTAGTTATAAAGATATCATGCGTTGAAATTAACTGAGAAAATTTAGTTGATTGAAAACAAGATGGATAAGGGTGTATGGATTGATAAGAAGAACAAAGAAGTCAATTTCTCTGTTGGTAGGGCTTGGAAAGATTTCAGAGAGGAGCATGAGAAGTTGGATTGGGAAAAAATAATATGGTTCTCTCGGTGCATTCCTAAGCATTCCTTCATTTCTTGGATTGCAATGCATCAAAGGTTAAGTACTCAAGACAGAATTATCAAGTGGTTCCTGGAAGAGTGATGAAATGTACCTTATGTAATAGAGGTATGGATTCTCATGATCATTTATTTTTTAAATGCTCCTTTTCAAATAGTATTTGGAACTCATTGATTAAGGAAACCAATACAAAGCTAGAAGCATAGGATGTAAGGAGATTTTTTAAGTGGATGATAAAACAACCTAATGTTAGTAGTATTTGGATTATTATAAGTAAGCTTGCTATATATGGTATTTGGGTTGAAAGAAATATGAGGTTATTTCGGAATGAAAAGCAAACATTTTTTTGGGTAAAGGGGTTTTCCGGTAAATTTATTACTTCAAAAAACATTTAAGTACAATGGATGAGGGTGGGTCCCACATCTCCGCCGTTACATAGGTAACCTACTTCCTTAAAGGAAAGTCTAGATTACAAATGACTCACTAAATTCAAATAATCTATTTCTTCTTATGACCCCGTAACTTGATATCCAAATTATCACATATAGACTGAACCTTGTTGGGAATTTCTTGGCCTTCATACATATCATCATCATATAGGTCGTAGTCGTAATCAATATTCTCATAAGAATCCCTCCATTATTCCAGCAAACTATTAGTGCCAAAGCTAACCCTCTCTGAAGCCAGAAAACTTGCCATTTCATTATCAACGGGTGCAACTTCATCCTCACTATCATGATCACCCGGATAATCAACCTTTTTTAGAGGTTTACCCTCATCATCCACTAGTGTAACTTTTCCATCAATAATTAGTTTTTCAAACTTATCAATTTTATCAACAATGGGAGTAGTACTAGTACTACTAGCTCCCATATTCCAGAATAATGATCCACTAGAATTGGCCTCCTTACTAGCCAAATTTGAAGTCACCTCATTTGTACCCAAATCGACATCATTTTCAACCGAATTAAGCACATCAAAAGGGTTTGAATTACTAACCTCTTTTCTAGACTCCACATCTTTCTTTTTATTACCATTAGTGTCGACATTGTTTTTTTTAGAAAGAGGTCCATAAACTTGTTTGATTGGTTTAAATTCTACCTTAGAACCAACCATAACACTTCTAGGAGCTTGGCTAGCATTTTTAAGTTTTTTTTCCACATCTGAGCCTATACTTTTGGGACACTCATCCTGAACATGACTAAAAACCTTACAACACGCACACATGGGTGGTTTCTACTCATACTCAACACGGATAGTACACGTATAGAAACCCTCCCTAACAAGTTTAGGCATAGCCACCACGATGGTATCCTTCAACTCCACATCAGCCCGAAGCTCAATCATTGCTCTAGCATAGCTTAACGTACCCCATGATTGCATGCACATGTAAGATGTATAAGAGTCAAGCATAAAAGGAGTACCAAGTTTAGTAGTAATGGCACTCAAACCATCCTCGCTAAACACTATCATGGAATCACCATGGAGTTTAACCCAAATCGGAATATTACCAACATCTTCTTTTAGTAAGTTCACATCCGGATTCCACTTTTTCAAAATAAGTATATTATTGTGAATAAACCACAGACCATTTTAAGCATTGCTTCCAAACCATTCATAGAGCTAAACTGGAAGGAGAATAACCCGGTAGACGAGTTAAGCATTGATTTAACCAGTCTATATTTATCCCAAGTGTTCCAGACATAGGAGAATGTGAGTAGCAAAATCATTAAGAAAATGAGATCCAGGTTACTCGGCTAAAAAGTTATTGAGTCTAAAGTTGTTTTTGAGGTGGCTACTATTCAGTGTCATGAATGTAGTAGCTTATATAAATACAAAGTATTTTCTATGAAAATTTGGTAGTTTTTGATGCCTAAGGTTAGGTGGTGTTTGGCATTTGGATATATGGTGTCTTTGAAAGGCTTTGTATCTTGAGGTTGAAAGGTTTTCTTCTATATCTTCTTATGGATAGGATAACTTGGTATATTAAATTTAGTTTGTGAATTTTAGTATGCCGCATAAGTAAGGTTTCCTTAATATGTGAAGGTTAGACATCAAAGCAATTGGTATACTTTGTATTTCAACTATCATGAGTGGAAATTACTCTAATTGTATATGAATGTTCAATTGGCCTTGTACATTAATGCGGTCGTTGTAAACGCAATAGGTTTTACAACTCCATAGGTAGAGCACCTAACCGTTGTAGTGTAGTAAGGTAAGACTCGGGTGTTGTTATCGTTCTCTAGGGGAATAGCGTCTGAAGAGTCGAACTAAACCTAACTAAGATCTTAGAGGTTGAGATAAGATTATTTTTTTTGTTTTTATATTTTTATGAAAGCAATTAAAATTCAGGTTTAGAGGTGGGTTTTGGTTATAAACTAATTAAACTAATAATTAAACTAACTAATTTTGGTGGAACTTATATGGTAAACGAACGTATTTTCTTAATCATGCATTACTCCTTAGTTTACTTCTCCTAATCCTATTGCTTTCTCACACTTGTGATGATATGTGTAAGTATTTCCTAGGTCATGAACAGATTACACAAATCCTCTGTCTATGTAATATTCCGTTAAGACAACGCACATATAAGGTAGTATGAAGACTATCACAAGCCCCTAAGAGTACATTACATGCATTAAAATACTTAAGAGGGATCAACAATATTAGCGGTAAGGTAGTATAAAGACTATTACCGATGGTATCCTTTCTATACACTCATGTTCCCCTAGACGTCTATGCTAATGAAATATTTTATAGCCAGTTTTCTAGAGCCTAACACACACATCCATCACAAGAAGCAATATTAAAAGGATCTACAAACTAAGTTTCATGCAATCATAAGTAAATACTAATGGATCTAGCTTAACATGTTAAAGAGAAGCGAAGAACAAGGATATTGAAAGATTAAAGGATAAATGACTTCACTTAATTAAAACATGTGTTTAAGGCTGATACAAAAGGGTTTTTAAGCCCTAAGAACGGCCTAAAAGCTGCTACAATCGAACTATAATGTTTAGGGTTCGTCTCCTAAAAGTTGCACACTAAAACCCTAAAAATGTAGGTATATATATAGGAATTGAGGTGTTTATGTTCTTACGCTGTCACACAACTTCTGACGCCATCGTTTGTAAGTTCTGATGGTGTCGCTAGGAATTACGACCCCGTCTCTAACCACTGTACGCGCATCCTTGATACCACTTCGTGTAAAGTTGTAATCTTATCCCGTTTCTTCCCAAATTGAGTCCAAGTCATATGTATTTCCTCCAGAGCTTCCCAAATGCCAAAGACATAAAAAGGAACGATTAAGAACATATTTTGGGCATATTTGCATGATTTAGGGGGTTAAATGACCTCGAAAAAGTGCATAAAATGACACCTTATTAAATACCCCTACACTTGGGATTGGCATGTCCTTAAGCAAATGGGCTTTTCTACCTAGATAATAACAATATCAGTGGCATTTAACTTACTTTTCAAAGATAGTTTATGGCACAACCTATAAGACCTCGTAATTAAAAGCACGAAAAATATACACTAGCACCTCACAATAAGTGTTTGGATTCTCTCTTTCTCTCAAGTGTATAATAAATTATAACAATAATCGGAAACGAGAAAATAACACTCATTACCTGTCATAGCATGCAAATTACCAAAGGCTTGGTAAAGGATCAAAAATCTCCACCGCAATAGCGTAAGCATCTAGAAATTACTATCAAAGAGGTCTTTAAAAGGTTGTGATGTATGGGTGTAAGTTAAATAGAAATTGATGGATGTGATATATTTGGGTGGATTTAGGGTGGTGGTGAGTTAATTAAATACAAGAATACACGTGAAGGCGTTGCTAAGCCAAGACTCGACTAAACTAGGACTAAGATATACAAAATTTACAACTAACTATCTTGATATATACATGAACATAAGCAAAATGGCAGCCCGTATATTTTTTTCTCTCTTTTTTTATATACATTTTTTTCGAATGTTTTTTCTCTCATTTTTTTATTTACATTTTTTTGTACACTTTTGCCCTGCCATTTGCTGAAACATAATAATACATGGCTTGGGGTTTATAATTGCACCCCTACACTTGAGTTTTAGAACTCATAATTACAAACTAACTAATGACCCAGATTGCAAGGATCAACATAACATGGAGCGTATTACGCACATATGGGGGTAATAAACTGACTTTCTTCCTCATCTCTTCATAAAATAAAAACTACCATGAATCTCAATCGTCCCAAAACTATATACATCAATCACAAGACTCGATTTAGCAACCACGTACTCAAGCAAAGATTAACTGGGTTTATAACAACAATGTACTAAAAATGAGTACATACAAGGAAGGATAAGGCGATTTGGGTGTAACAATAGGTTAAGGGTGTAAACAATGCTCTTCATTAATAATCTGGAATCCACTAGAAAATTACGAGAACGAGGAAAATAGGTACTTAATTGTTCCTTTTCATACAAGTGCGATCTCACTAGTGGTCTCGGGATGAATCACAAAAACAAGTTCTAGACTTTAATAGACTCTCGATACACTTTCATATAGTTTTAACACATACTGATGAGGTGTCATTTTATACACTTTTTCGGGGTCGTTTAACCCCCTAAATCATGCATTTATACCCAAAATAGGTACTTAATTGTTCCTTTTCAGGTATTCAGCATTTGAAAGGCATTTAAAAGAAATACACGTACCTTAGGCTCATTTGGAGAAGAAACGGACAAGACTACGGACCTACACCAATATCTCTCAAGATTATGTTGTCAGCAAGAGACGACGTCACAGATTACACGTGACGCCGTCACATTTCATACCAAGACGGCGTCACAAGATCTCAAGACGGCGTCAGAATGCAAGACCCAAACCATTATCTAGAATATTATCTTTTACGACGGTGTTACGATTAAAATGTGACGCCGTCGCAGCGATTTTCCTATATATACAAATCCGTTTTTAGGGTTTTAAGTGTGTAACTATAGAGTAAAAGAAAGGGACGAACCCTAGTTCGTTTAGCAGCTGTTAGAGACGATTTTAGGGCCTCAAAACCCTATTGTACTTCCTTCAATTCATGTTTTAATCAAGTAAGATTATTTTAATCATTCAATATGTCTATGTGTTGTTTGATTCATTATTGTTCTTGCTTTATCTTTAACACGCTTGGCTAAACCTTTTACTGTGTTCATTTATAATTGTATGAAACCTAGGATGTAGATCTTAGTGGTGTTGCTTCTTGTGATGAATATGCATGTTAGGTCTTAGAAAACCATCTTTTGTTTGTATCATTGTTGATATGTCTAGGAAAACATAATTGTGTAAAAAGGATACCATATGATAACATTCTTCATACTACCTTGCCCTTTATATGGGTGATCCACTCTTAATATATTTCAAATGCATTTAATATACTCTTAGGGGCCTTGTAATAGTCTTCATACTACCTTACTTGTGCGTTGCCTTAACAAAATATTAAATAGACGGCGAGTTCGTGTAATTAGTTCATGACTTAGGAAATAGTTACATAGATCATCACAAGTGTGACAAAGCAACAACACTAGGAGAAGCAATCTAAGGAGTAATACATGATTAAATGAACACAATCTTTTATCATATTGTTATCACCAGTAGCTTAGATTATTATTTAGTTTAACAGCTAAAACCAAACAAACATCTCAAACATATGATTTACTGCTTTCATAAAATATAAAAATACAAAAATAATGTTCTCTCAACCCTTAGAATTCTGTTAGACCATGATCAAGCCTTCCCAACCTATTCCCTTAGAGAATGATAACAACCCCCGAGTCTTACCTATATTACACTACAAGGATTAGGTACACTGCCTAGGGAGTTGTAAAACTTCTTGTAGAAGTCCCTTACGACAACCGCAACAAGTTTTTGGCGCCGCCGTCTGGGGAATAGTTAGGTTTTGATCATAGTTTAGCTTAGTTCTACTTGCTTGAATCCTGTTAAGTAAGATTTAATTTCTGTATATTAGCTTTCTCATAGTCTATCTTTTTTTTAATTGTTTCGTAACCCATTCTCGTCAACCACCATGGGAGTCGAGAATCCTATCCGTACTCTAGGAGACTACTCCAAACCTAGCCACGAGGGCTATAGGAATTCAATTGAGCTCCTCGTAGGGAACAACGTGGTACCTCTTTGATCCGACACCATCCGGTTGGTGCAAAACGAATGCTCATTCCATGGACTTCGGTCCGAGGATCCAAACCAACACCTTAAGGATTTCCTTAAACTTGTGGATTCACTTGACCTTGATGGTGAAAATAGGGAAAGAACGTGCATGCGTTTATTTCAATTTTCCCTTCGCGATCAAGCTAGCAATTGGCCTCAACTCCTCTAGCAGGATTTATCACCATATGGGAGGATCTTACTACCCGATTCCTTGCTTAATTCTTTCCACCGGGAAGAACCACAAAACTCTGCAATGATATCTTGATGTTCCAACAACATCATGGAGAATCTTTATCCAAAGCATGGACTCGTTTTAAGGACTTACTATAAAAATTCCCCCATCATGGCATCGATCGTTGGCTTCAAACCCAATTTTTTTATGATCATATTTCCTTTCATCTTAAGTGCGAGATTGACCGCGCCATCGGCGATAAACTCCGCAATAAGAATGCCGATGTATCTTAGGAAATCATTGATAACCTCGCTCTCTACAATTATGAGGGTTGGAATGACACGAAAGACTTTGTCAAGCCGATCAAGGCTATTTATACACCTCAAGGCATCTCAAAAACATTTGACCGAAGACTTCTTGAGCTCGAAGACTAGATTAACTTCTTACTAAAGGGGTCGAGACCAACCCTTAGGAGCTCAACACACATCCCTCATGCTTATGCCGATGTAGTCTATTCCAACCCTTGCCCGTAAAGCCAAAACAAGCCGCCCAAGCTGAATCCCTTTACTTTTCGTAAACATGCAGGTCCAAGCCCTCAACCCCAAGCATTAGGAACTACTTTTGAGGCTCGAGTAAGGGACTACATGGCAGCACACACCGAAAGAATGGAAAGATTTTAGAATGCAATTTTCAAGCAACGCGAGGAAATCAATGATAGAATGTCTGAAATGTTCAGACTTCTCAAGGAACTCACAACCAGCAGAACCCCTGAGAAAGTATTGATAAGGGAAGAAACCAAATTCTCCGTCACCAAGAACGTAAACTCTATCTCTCTAGCAAGAGGATACGAAGAAAAGAGTGACAAGACGGATGCAACACTCGACAACACTAAAAAACCTTCCGTAACAAAAATAGAAATACCAGTGAAGGAAGCCGAAAGGAATAATGAAACTAAAAACAAACCGATAAAAAAGTCTGAGAAGAAAGAAGTGGAGGAAGTACTCAGTTCTCGTCCTGTAGAATATTATCTGAAACATATGATTAATGAAAAACTAATCGAGGAACTAGTCGATAATAATAGGTTTAATGACTCTGTGTCTAGGGCCGAGTTAGGAAGGTAAAGGGAAAGACATAAAATGTGTTACCTCGGGGGCCTGTTTATGAAGCGATCCTCAAGAAGAAGATAACAAGGAAGGAGGATGTCAAAGGGAATTTTGAAATACCTTGCAGCATAGGGGGCCTTAAGCACGTGGATGCCCTCGTCGATCAAGGGTCCGATGTGAATGTCATGCCCTACTCCACTTACATGAATACTGACGAAATGCCCACTAAGACAGATATTAGACTCTCACTAGCTAGCCACTCGTACATTTACCCTTTAGGAATTATTGAGGACGTATTAGTTGAGGTCGTTGAACATGTATACCTCATAGACTTTATGATTTTAGATATCAAGGAAAATGAAAAGAGGCCTTTCATCTTAGGAACACCATTCCTGACAACGGGCAAGGCCTTAATTAAGTTTGATAAAGGCACCATAACTCTAAGATCTTGAAAGAGTAAGATAAGTTTCCATAGGATACCTGATTCCCTTTGTATGATCAAGAAAGGAGTCAAGAACGACATAGAGCCCATAGCCCCCACTATGAATGTGAATAGGCTAGTCCTGGAATGGAAAGAAATGATAAAGCTTCACTTGGAAAGGGAGATGGAGTTCAATCAATAGAGGAGCAAAAATTTCAAAGGCAAGCATCCCACTCTTATTACAACCAAGGGAGGAATGGACGATAAAGGAGAAGTCACGTAAGACGTGTGACTTCGAGTCTAGCTACAAGACTCGTAAAATAAAGAAAAGCGCTTTTTGGGAGGCAAGCTAATATTTATTTTTCCCGCACATTAGGAGTGTCATGTGTTTTATTCTTTTCATTTTATTCTATCATGTTCGAACTCTATCTTGTAATCATGCTTTGTTTTATTTTTAACCTCGTCTTAATTTCAATCAAAGGTATTTTGCAAATAATAAGTGTAGGGGAATTTATCTGGTTTTTAGAACCAAGTTCAAGCATGTTAAATAAATTGTTTAGATTAATTCGTGCCAGTTTTGAGTCATATGGGTAAATTGTCAAATCTCAGGTTTTATGCAGCCATTTGTGCAGGAATTAACTTATGGAATCAAGTGCATGAATTTTTTCCTTCAAAAACAAAATTTTCGTTAGGGTCAGGATTTTCCTAACGGCGTCAAACGCCCAGGTCTAGAAAACTTAAAGTTTTTAATTATTTTTGAAAATAAAACTTGCATAACATTTAAAATATGTACTCTTCTGTTATAAACCTGTAAAACCAGTGAGTTTGACAATTCTCTTATCCTATCTTTACTATTTTATTGAGTCAACCTTAAATTCATATTGTATATTTGTATATCGCACATTTTATGATTGGTATAGTTGTCTTTGTCTTTGATTACAGGTTATATTTGATGAGAAGAAGCTTGAAAGTTCTTAAGAAGTTTCATTGGACAATTCTTGGATGACGATTTAACTAGTTATCGCATGTTTCTTCTTTATTATTGAGCAAACAAGGGGAGTACTAGTTTCTTTTCCTTGTTTTCTTTTCCCTTTATTCATTTTTACGGGTACCTTTATAGAACATTAGGGACAATGTTCAACTTAAGTGTAAGGGGGGAAAATAAGCCTTAGAAACTATTCTTACATTTGCCATTTGCTTTGTCTTTAAAATGATGGGTAATATATCAAAACATAGCATAAGAGGTAATTTTGACCTAAATTTAAAATTTTTTTATGACACATACCGACGAAAACCAAGTATTAATAGCGTCTCATGGATAGAAATTTATATTACTAGCACAAAAACCCTCAAATTCCACCCCTAAAAGGTGAGGTTCGCCCTTAGATATTATACCTTTAGCTTGTTCGAGTTAAGGAGTGAGCAATCATATGTGTCTATTCCGTCGTTACGGATGTGTATGCATGGTTTTGTCGCCTTTTCTGGAACATTGGTATTGGTTACATTAGGATTATGAGAGTGTACCGTTAGTATACTAAATTCTAGAACTTGTTTTTGTGATGCATCCCGAGACCGCATAGTAAGTATTAGGATTTGCTTGATAAGAAGCATTAGGATTAACCCATGTTTTAAATCTGTAATTGTTATGATGGTCACACCGATCATATACTATCCCACACCCTTGCCATGCACTCATTTTTAGTGTAGGATACCCCTAGTACAACCCTCCGAGCCTATCCTTTTTCACGGTTCTCGTAATTTTCTGGTTAAGCCGAACTATTAATAAAGAACATTGTCACCCTTAGACCAATCATTACACCCAAATCGCCTTAGCCTACCTTGTATGTACTCATTTTTAGTACATTACTGTTTTAACCCAAGTTAATTATTTGAGTACACGGTTGCTAAGTTCTTATCCTTGTAAATACTGTTTTGGGACGATTGAGATTCATGGTAGTATTTATTTCGCGAAAGAATGGGGAAGAAAAGTTAAGTCAATACCCGCATACGTTTGTTAGATGATCTCCATGTTATTTTGATCCACCTCAAATCGGGTCATTAGTTAGATTGTAAATATCGAGCATGTAAAAGCTCAAGTGTAGGGGTACGTGTTATAAACCCCATGTTATGATGTATTATGTTATTAAAAAAATAGAAAAGAAAAAGAAAGAGATTGATGTAGAGTTATGTAGAGTTTGTATATCTTCGTCCGAGTCTTGGCTTAGCAACCAAACCAACATGTATTCATGTAAATAATTTGCCAACCCTTCCACTCTAAATTCACCAAAAGCCACCCAAATGTATCCCATCCGTTCCATTTCCATTATATGTTATCTTACACCTATACCCCACAACCCTTTAAAAGACCTCTTAGCTAGTAATGAATAATGCTTGCACCTAGCGGTGGAGGTTTGATCATTTACCAAGCCTATGGTAATTTATATGCTATGACAGGTAATGAGTGTTGATTTTCTGTTTCCCCCATTATGGTATAATTTATTATACAACCGAGTGAAAGAGAGAATCCTAAACACTTATGTGAGGTGCCAGCATATACTTTTCGTGCTTTTAATTACAAGGTCTAGAACATTGTGTTGTAAAATACTTTTAAAGAGTAGGTAAAAATGACCCTTATATTGTTATTGTCTAGGTAGAAAAGCCCATTTGCTTAAGGATAAGCAAATCCCAAGTGTAGGGGTATTTGATGAGGTGTCATTTTATACACTATTTAGGGTCGTTTAACCCCCTAAATCATGCATTTATGCCCAAAATAGGTACTTAATCGTTCCTTTTCAGCTATTCAGCATTTGGAAGGCATTTGGAGGAAATACTCGTGACTAGGGCTTATTTGGAGAAGAAACGGACAAGACTACGGACCTACACTAACATCTCTCAAGATTATGTTCTCAGCAGCTGCAGACGGCGTTACAGATTACACGTGACGCCGTCACATTTCATACCAAGACGACGTTACAAGATCTCAAGACGGCGTCAGAATGCAAGACCCAAACCATTATCTAGAATATTCTCTTTCACGACGGCGGCACGATTAAAACGTGACGTCGTCGCAACGATTTTCCTATATATACAAATCCGTTTTTAGTGTTTTAAGTGTATAACTTTAGAGTAAAAGAAAAGGACTAGTCCTAGTTTGTTTAGCAGCTGTTAGAGATAATTTTAGGGCCTCAAAACCCCATTGTACTTCCTTCAATTCATGTTTTAATCAAGTAAGATTATTTTAATCATTCAATATGTCTATGTGTTGTTTGATTCATTATTGTTCTTGCTTTATCTTTAACACGCCTGGCTACACCTTTTATTGTGTTCATTTATGATTGTATGAAACCTAGGATGTAGATCTTAGTGGTGTTGCTTCTTGTGATGAATATTCATGTTAGGTATGTCTAGGAAAACATGATTGTGTAGAAAGGATACCATATGGTAACAGTCTTCATACTACCTTGCCCCTTATATGGTTGATCCACTCTTAATATATTTAAAATGCATTTAATATACTCTTAGGGGCCTTGTAATAGTCTTCATACTACCTTACTTGTGCGTTGCCTTAACGGAATATTAAATAGACGGCGGGTTCGTGTAATTCGTTCATGACTTAGGAAATAGTTACATAGATCATCATAAGTGTGACAAAGCAATAACACTAGGAGAAGAAATCTAGGGAGTAATACATGATTAAATAAACACAATCTTTTATCATATTGTTATCACCAGTAGCTTAGATTATTATTTAGTTTAACAGCTAAAACCAAACCAACCTCTCAAACATATGATTTACTACTTTCATAAAATATAAAAATACAAAAATAATCTTCTCTCAGCCCTTAGAATTCTGTTAGACCGTGATCAAGCCTTCCCAACCTATTCCCCTAGAGAACGATAACAACCCCGAGTCTTACCTATACTACACTACAACGATTAGGTACACTGCCTAGGGAGTTGTAAAACTTCTTGTAGAAGTCCCTTACGACAACCGCAACAGATACCAATGCTCCAAAAAAAGCGACAAACCCACATATGCATGATCAAATCCCTAAACGCGACATACACGATTGCTCATTCCTTAACTCGAGCAAGCTAAAGGCAAAACTATCTTAGGTATCAAAGTTGGATACCTGAATTCCTAAAGATCAAAGGGCGAACCTTACATTTTTGGGGTGGAATTTTTTTTTGAGTGGTAGGGTTTTTGTGCTAGTCATATAATTCCTATCCATGAGACGATAATAATACTCAGTTTTCATCGGTATGTGCCACAAAAAATTTTAAATTTGGGTCAAAATTACCTTCTACGCTATGTTTCGGTATATTACACATCATTTTAAGGACAAAGCAAATGCAATTGAAAGAATAGTTTTTAAGGCTTATTTCCCCTACATTTATGTTGAACATTGTCCCCAATTTTCTTTAAAGTACCCGTAAAATGAATAAAGAGAAAAGAAAAAAGCGAAAGAAACTAGTACTCTCCTGGTTTTGCTTAATAATTGAGAAGAAACAAGTGATAAGCTGGTCAAATCGTCATCTAAGAATCATCCACATGAAACACCTAAGAACTCCAAAGCTTCTTCTTATCATGTATAACATGTAGATCAAAGACAAGAAACAATACACCTAGCGTAAAATCGGCGGGATAATAATATAGAATGATGCGATTAGGATTTTTACACTCGAAAGCAATAAATATAGGATGAATGTGCTAAATGAAATCGTGATTTTATGAAAGTTTTAGGAAAATTACAGATTATGAAAATTATAAAAAATTAAATTTTCAAAAATAATAGAAAATTTAAATTTTCACAAGTCTAGAGACGTGACGCCGTCAGAAAAATTCCTAACGCCGTCTCCAGACATTGTGATAAATTTCACATTTGTTTTCTTGGAAAAAATTTATGCACGTAATTCTGTTAGTTATTTCTTGTGAAAATACTGCATAAACCATGAAAATTATTAGCACAAACATATGACTCTGACAAACATGACACAAGATACTCCTAAGATGCGAGAAAATAAAAGATTGGGTTGTCTCCTAAAAAGCGCGTGTTTTTGTTCGAGTCATGAGCCTGACTCTATCCTTATTTAACATTTAAAAGGGGAGGTTCCCCTATACTTAAGGTCAAGTGTGGGTGATAGTAACGGTATACACCATTGTGGTAAGAAAGAGCCTTATGTTGAAAAACTGGTTGTTAAATTATATGCTTCAAATGGTGTGTTTCTTTAATCCTACCCTTTTCTAAT
Organism: Tanacetum coccineum; assembly: GCA_026074375.1. Taxonomy (NCBI): domain Eukaryota; kingdom Viridiplantae; phylum Streptophyta; class Magnoliopsida; order Asterales; family Asteraceae; genus Tanacetum; species Tanacetum coccineum. The sequence goes on from BQNB010003736.1 coordinate 72,554, forward strand.
TCTTTTGGCCTAATGGGTAAATTAAGTCCTTCTTCAAGAAAAGAAACTTCTTTAGATTCAAATTGTCAATCATCTTCTATCATCTTCAAATTTTAAAAATTAACATCTAGAGGTCCAGTATGTCCAAATAAACTTGGTTTAAATTTATATTGTTTCTTAGGTTCATCTATACATGGGTGATAATAGCAATACATATACTATCTGCTACCTTCGTCCTAAAACTACATGGAATATATGGGTTGATGGGTGGTCGGTTCCTCTTTTGTCTCCAAGATTTACATCTAAGGGTGAGAAATTAGGTAAAAGTTGAGGCTTCGGTTCATCAACACTAGGAATTTCCCTATAAGTAAGAAAGAGGTCATGACTACAAGTATTCAAGCCTAAATCCTCTAGTTGTGTATCGTCCAAAGGTTCTACCTCCATCGGTGTTCCTAAAGTCTCTTCCACTTCTTCCGGGTAGGTCACGGGTGGTGGGTATTTCTTAAATGATGTGAGGACTTGTGGGGTACTTTATGGGCTTGGATTATTCACCTTATGCCATGATATATACCTAGGAATCTCAACCCAAATCTTCTCATTCCTAAACATTTTTTAGCTTGAGCCCTCAAACTTGCTAATTCTTGTTCAAAAATAATGTTTGGTGGGTTGTCTCACTCTTTTTGGCCTTGGGCAAAACTCTCTATGGATTCCCATGCTTCTTCAGCACTTAATTCCCTAAGGTTTCCGTCTGCTGCAAAGTCAAGGTCCATTGGGGTGTAGTTGTCGACATGATTATAAAAGAATTGAGTAAGGGACCATAAATCGAGGCCATAATAAGGGACTCTTTGGATGAAGTTTTTGAAACGAGTCCACGCATCGTAGAGAGATTTAGCTTGATGTTGTTGGAACATCAAGGTATTATTTTGGAATGGGAAGGTTGTGTTTCGTGGTGGGTTTTGAAAGGGTGTGTTGGGTGGTTTTCTATTCATTATGATGGCAAATGAAAGAGTTACAAACAAAAGGCACAAAGAAAATATAGACTACAAGAAAGCTAATTGACATAAATCAAAATCTCACTAGAAAGGAATCTAGCGAGTAGACCTAAGATAGATAAAGTCCGAACCTAAACTATTTCCCGACAGCGGCGCCAAAAACTTAACGTGGTCGTTCTAAACACAACATGTTTTACAACTCCCTAGGCAGAGCACCTAACCGTTGTAGTGTAGTAAGGTAAGACTCGGGGATTGTTATCGTTCTCTAGGGGATTAGCGTCTGAAGGGTCAAACTAAACCTAATTAAGATCTAAGAGGTTGAGAGAAGATTATTTTTGTGTATTTATATTTTTATGAAAGAAATTAAAATTTAGGTTTTAGAGGTGGGTTTTGGTTTTAAACTAATTAAACTAAACTAATTTTGATGAAACTTATATAGTAAACGAACGTATTTACTTAATCATGAATTACTCCTTAGTTTGATTCTCCTAATTCTATTGCTTTGTTACACTTGTGATGATCTGTGTAAGTATTTCCTAGGTCATGAACAGATTATACGAATCCGCCGTCTATGTAATATTTTGTTAAGGCAACGCACATGTGAGGTAGTATGAAGACTATTACAAGGCCCCTAAAAGTATATTACATGCATTAAAACACTTAAGATGGATCAACCATATTAGGGGTAAGGTAGTATGAAGACTATTACCGATGATATCCTTTCCACACACTCGCGTTTTCCTAGACGTCTATGCTAATGTAATATTTTATAGCTAGTTTTTTAGAGCCTAACGCGCACATCCATCACAAGAAGCTATATTGAAAGGATCTAGAAACTAAGTTTCATGCAATCATAAGTAAATACTAATTGATCTAGCCTACCATGTTAAAGAGAAGCGAAGAACAAGAATCAATCAAACAACACATAGACATATTGAAAGATTAAAGGATAAATGACTTCACTTGATTAAAACATATGTTTAAGGCTGATACAAGAGGGTTTTTAAGCCCTAAGAACGACTTAAAAGCTGCTACATTCGAACTATAATGTTTAGGGTTCGTCTCCCTAAAGTTGCACACTAAAACCCCAAAAAACGTAGGTATATATATAGGAATTGAATCGCGACGACGCCGCCAAAATCCTGACGCCATCGCTTCACTGAATCTTCTTAGGGTTTCTTTGAGGCGGTTACGTTCTGACGCCGTCACACAACTTCTGACGCCGTCGCTTGTAAGTTCTGACGGCGTCGCTAGGAATTGCGACGCCGTCTCCAGAGGCACTGTACGCGCATCCTTGAAACCACTTCGTGTAAAGTTGCAATCTTGTCCCGTTTCTTCTCAAATTGAGTCCAAGTCACGTGTATATCCTCCAAGAGCTTCCCAAATGCTAAAAACACAAAAAGGAACGATTAAGCACATATTTTGGGCATATTTGCATGATTTAGGGGGTTAAATGACCTCAAAAAAGTGCATAAAATAACACCTCATCATACATTAGGAATGAAAGTTAGGTTCTTGAGTATCTTTTTCTGTTAAGTGGGTCTGTTGAGATAGCTTGATAGAGAAATGTGTTCTCCTTTTCCTAGTTAGTAGCTCTTGTGAAGGTAGTTCCCTGATAAAGTAATCTGGTATGTTTCTTATAGTTTTGGATGGACAATTTTGGGTTTTCTTGGATGAATTGAATAGATGGCAATAGTGTTAGGATATCTCCTCTGTTTTTAAAATGCCCCAATCTTAACTAGAGAGTGCTGAAAGATGTTGCCTTCTTGCTTGAGTTAGGTTTATTTTATCAACTTAGGCTGATATCCTCTTCATGTGTGTTTACTATTCAGTGGTACCCTGTCCATCCGGTATATATGTGGCTTGCAGTCCTGTAGTATATCATGATGAGTAAGGTTTCTTGTCTTTGTACCACTGTTTTTCTCTTTCTTATGGTTGTTGCATTTTTTTCCTTCTTCAAGTTTTTTCTCATTGGGTATTTCTTGAAAAGGTTTTTTTAAGGAGGCGGTCCATTTGGAAGTATGGCAATCGAGTTTCATTTTTATGATCAGCATGGAATGTGGAAGATATGTTTACAGGTATTGGATCTGTTGGTTGGATGTAATTTCTGGATATCCGGTTTAGTTTTAAGTTGTATATTTTTCTCTTTTTTGTCATATGTTGTTCTGCTAGTTTAAGGGTGTATTCAGTTGGTGTTTTGTATGATTCTTGGTCATAAGTATATTCATGTTTGTCATATTGTTTGGTTTTGTATTGAGGTTGTTTCTAATATATTTTCTTTTCTAAAAAAATTGTCTAGTTTTTGACCTTCCCAGCAGGTTCTTCCTATGTGTATCAGACTAATACGTCTACTTTGTATTAATTCATGTCACTTAGACCACACTTACCTTTTTTTTACGCACACTTCACAAACCCAAATGATGCCTAATCCTTCATCTTCTTCGTCAATAAAAAACGTTATTATCAATAAAATATGTTGTTCATTAATATAAAAATATATGTTCATCAATAAAAAGTGTTTTTATCAATAAAAAAATGTTCGTCATAGATGTTGTTCATCAAGAAAAATAGTTGTTCATCAATAAAAAAACGTCGTTCATCAATAAAAGAAGTTGTTCATTAATAAAAAAATTGCGTTCACCAATAGAAAAGCATACATCACGATCCTTAATATATGTTAAGCTTACAATTTAAAACGGATCCACTCTACGTTTTTGTCAAATTTAACTTTTTATATCTTCGTCGGAAGCTCCATCAGAATTCAGAATTCAGCCGGAAGCATGTGGTTTATCAGTCTTCTCCTCTAAAGCTAAGAAATACATCATAGTTAAACCATCGAGAAAAAGAAGACCATGCCGATGCTATTAATGACATGTTTAACATTAGTCTTTTTCACATAATGACTAGTCTCTAACTCTTGTTTCATCTTAATGGGGAAGTCCACAAATATATATCTCTCAATTAAGTGACGAATCTAGAAATATTTCCAAACCATTTAATTTAGTAAACAACCCGTAAATAGAAACCAAGTTAAGCCGTTGATGAAGATGACACCTCGATCACCGCAATACTAGCCGTTGCCATCACCGGAATCTAACCTGACATCATTTTCATCATTATTATGATTTGTAATTTTGAGATACATAGACAGAAAATAAAACTTAAAACCTAAAACAGGGCAGGTGATATGTCTAAAAGGAGGAAAAAGAAAGAAAAAATGAGTATGAAATAAGATGGTAAAAGTGACATTTTTGTCAATTATAACTTGTAAGATGTATGTAAGGCAAGTTGTGGTAATTATATAAACGACATTGACAAATATAATATTTTGATGGTCGAGATTAACTTAACTTTTATCATTTTTATAGTTTTTCGTTTAATCGTCATTCATAAGTCATAACGACCTCTTAAATATTGATGAATTTAATATCAAACTTAAAAACATATTTTATCATCAACTGACTTCCACCGATGATATAAATTAAGATAAACACACTCATATATTTGAAGTCGTTCTAATCTACATCACTGTCAACGCGTTAATTAGATCAGGTTTTTCTATAAGTTTTACGTTTGTCACAAATGTAGATTATACGTTACAATGACATTTCAAAATTAAGTCATCGCTATGAAACACAAGTCGTATAGAGTGTTGAGGCTTGATTAGAAACACTGGAGCACAATTAAGTTCGTAGCTTTAGTGATTATATAGTTAACACGGCTAAGTTTGATGCATTCAAAAACCTCCTCATAATGGATAGTTCATGCTCTTATAGTAGTTTAGATTAAGCAATCATAAAAGCTAATATATTGATATTTAGTTTATTTCTAAAGTAGATTTTTCTCATTTTAAGTTTTGACATGTTTCAACATGTTTATAGGCATACACTGGCCAAATATGAATCATCTTGTTTCCAATTGTTGTGTATTGCTGTGTGAGTGTCATATTAGCATGCATGCACCCCTTATCAAATACTATGTAGTGTATATGTAATGTTTTTGTATTTCCTATATTGTCATCGTGGGTTAAGAATGATTAAATCTATGTTGGACCAATAATGTTATAAACACAAAGTTAGGGTACTTAGTATGTATTATAGTTAGTTATAGTTAGTTATTTACAGTTATTTTTGAAAGGTCACGACCCTTGGTTCGAATGAACCAACACATCCTTTCATCATAACACCTGTTAGTATGTTATAAATAGGAAGACATGTAAACAAACAAGATTGAACGAAAGTCAGATTAATAAAAACACTTGTATTTCATAATCACAATTCGTTTTTCTGTTTCTTGGTATATTGTGACTACAGTTAGATCATAGATCTATCGAATAGGGACAATAATTGGCATCAGAGCTTGGTTGTTAACCAAATCATCATATACCAGAAATAAAACTTTTGTTCCTGTTTTGAATAAAAAAAACCAATTCTTGTTTCGGCCAAAAACATTTGCAAAACTCGATAGAACACAATCAAAAAATCATATTTGTGTTTGTCAAACGATTGTATCAAGAGAATCCAACTCTTGTCACCAAGTGATTAATCACTCTTGTGATTAAATCAACCGGCAACAAAAGGGTTTCATCCTTTTGCTTTGCAAGTTTTTTCAGTTTCAAGAACATCAAACCGAAAAAACCATAACCCAGAATCATCGTAGGTTAGGCACGGTTACAAATCCGAAACCAAGATTCAAAACAGAAAATCACATCGAACGGATAACATAAGTCATCATCAAGGGGCGAAAATTAAATCATCAGAAAGAGGAACGAACACACCTTTTTGAAGAATCAAGACTTGCACCCTTAATTGAATCATCAATTGATTCAAGTTATCCACAAACGCCCAAAATCCGCAGTTGTTCTCAAAAGATCCCCAAAATTGCGAAACCCTAATTTCGCACAACAATCAAGGGAATCTAGTGGTTCAAGAACACAATGGCAAAGGATAAAAACGGTTAAACCGGCTATCTTAATCGGCGGTTAACCACCCACAAGAAAAGAAGAAGAAGACCAACCGGTCTCAAGAAAGAGACGCATTTTTTCAAAGAGAAATAGAAAAAGGAGGCGCAAGTTTTAGCATCAAAAAAAGAGGGCACAGGGTTATTAACCCAACAAGGTTCAAAAACAACATCTAACACCCTCCACTTTTGATAATATATATTAGTAATAATATATATTGTATAGATTTTTTTTCTTAAGAAAAGTTACTTCCGTTAGATTTAAGTTAGTACTTTTTGAAGTTTTTTTAGGAAAAAAAATATATACATATAGAAGTAAGAAAAATCAAGTTCTATATTTTTTATCTAAAAGAAAAAAATCTTTTCACTTTTACAAAATACAAAATAGCAAGTTAAACCGAATCCTAGTGATTCTTAGCAAGTCAATACCGAATCCTTAGGTTCATAGCAAGTTCCGAGCCTTAAGATTCAAATATAAAGGATCAATTATTTTGATCAAAGCAAGAAAGAGCCAGATTAGCAAGTGGGTCTGGAAAACACAATATTGATTAGCAAGTTGGTCAATATTAAGCAAGTTTAGCAAGAAAACCTGGTTAGCAAGTTGGCCAGTAACAAGTAAGAGTTTTTGAACTTTTGATCAAACACAAGAGCAAGAAAACCAGAAACCATCTCGGTTCTGATTGTAAGAAGTAAGCAAGTTAAAAGCAAGCAAGCATGGTAAAAGGTGACAAGCATGATAACACATCAAACAGTGCATCAGTTCGAGAACAAGGAAATATTTCACTACAATGTCCAAAATTGACCGAAACAAACTACACTACATGGGCATTGTTGATGGAAACAATATTGAAGGCACATGGTCTATGGAAAACTATTGATGCTGAAGATGAGGTGGATGAGAAGAAAGCACATACATCAAAGGCAATGATCTTTCAAACATTGCCCGAAGATGTCCTAATGCAGGTAGCACAGTGTTCGACTACAAAGGAAGTTTGGGACTCGATCAAAGTTTTGTTCATTGGAGTAGACTTAGTTCAGAAAGCACGTTCGCAGACTTTGAGGAGTGAACTAGAGTCTTTAAAGATGAAAGAAAGTGAAACTATAAGTGGTTTTGCAAGCAAATTGAGCAGTATAAGGGCAAAATTTAGAAATCTTGGAAATACACTCGAAAGCAAGATAATTGTGAGGAAACTACTTAACTCGGTTCCAAAGAAGTTTTTACCGATCGTGGCAACTATTGAACAATATCAAGATTTAGACGAAATGTCGTTTGAAGAAGCCGTTGGAAGATTAACAGCCTTTGAAGAACGAATCAAAAGTCAAGACACGCTAGAGGCAAATGATCAAGACAAACTTCTATTGGCAAGTTCAAACAACCAAAGTCATGGTAAAGGGCGAGGTAAAAATTTCAACAAAGAAGCCAAGGAAAACATGAAATGGAAGAATAGTCCAAATGCACGTGGGACAAGTACGAATCAAGGAACTAAAAACAAGAGCACTTTCAGATGTTATGAATGTGGTGACTTCGGCCACTTTGCGAGGGAATGTACGAAGTGGAAATACAATAAAAACAAGCAAGAAGAGTCTCATCTCATTTATGAAACTGACAATGAACCCACATTGCTGTGAAGTCAAGTGAAGAAGACTCGATTGCCGTCTATAACATTAGGGGGGAGAATGTTGGACCAATAATGTTATAAACACAAAGTTAGGGTACTTAGTATGTATTATAGTTAGTTATAGTTAGTTATTTACAGTTATTTTTGAAAGGTCACGACCCTTGGTTCGAATGAACCAACACATCCTTTCATCATAACACCTGTTAGTATGTTATAAATAGGAAGACATGTAAACAAACAAGATTGAACGAAAGTCAGATTAATAAAAACACTTGTATTTCATAATCACAATTCGTTTTTCTGTTTCTTGGTATATTGTGACTACAGTTAGATCATAGATCTATCAAATAGGGACAATAATCTAGGAATTGCTTTGGGGTAAATGATGATTATCATCTGAGCAGTTCTTGATCGATTCGGGTCACTAATTCTTACACCAGCAAGTATATATAAATTATATGAAACAGGTAGACTCGGGTGGCTGGGTACTGCATGTGATGTGGTGTCCGATAATTAACTAGCAAATGGCGTGGTTGTGTTTTGCTAAAAAAATTTAACAAGAAAATGACAATAATTAATGTTAAAGATAAGAAAATCGCCTTACCTGTTAGAGTGATGTATAGGATTATCACTAAAAAGAAAAACATAGATGATCTTGCTCTTACTCTCTATCATCTATGAGAGAGTAAAATTATCAAAGTGTGCCACACGACCATTAGCAAGTATTAAGTTTCCTGATGGCTCTTAAGGGTATTATGGATGTTGCGGTATCCCTAATCAATGCAATGCATGTGTTGCATGGTGTTAGTATAAAAACTGTGACGGGGTGTGAGATGGATTTGGACTGCTAACTAGGCTGGGCCAATAAGCTGTTGAGGGATTAGATCTTGTACTAAATCAAGTAATAAGACGATCTCCTGCACAAATAAGAGAAAACTGTTAGCCTTACCGTGGGGACGGACCCCACGATTAAGCTCCGGCGTAAGAGTAAGTAATCAGGTTGTCAGAGAATGTCAGAGCTAGTGTGTGTAAATGTGAGTTAGAAAATCATACCTTTTTGAGGTGTCAGAGACCCCTTTTTATAGGTGAGCCCAATACTAGGTTTTCCTAATATCTCACTTATGATTGTTAGTGGCCAGAGTGGGACCCTTGTCGGGCAAGGGTCCGCTTGTAATCATGGTTGCGGACACAGATCACCTTCCGAATATATGTTGCGGAAGTATTTTGTCTGCGTGCGTCTTAAAACATTCGGGCCACAGCCAGCTTGTCTCTGGACTTAGTGGCAGCTCGCATGTTTTGCTGTGTTGGGCTTGAGCCCAAATGTGTACAATACGATTTAAGCCCAATAAGACTGCTATTCGTGTTATACGTCATCAAGTCCCCGCAGTCTAGTTCATTTGTTGCGTGCGGCGTTGCCTGCTGTGCGCAGTAAATGTTACTAGACTAAGGTTTCGTGACACTCATCTTTCTTCCGTGGCTATTTACTTCTTCTGCGGCTATTTGCTTCTTTCGCGGCTATTTGCTTCTTCCGCGGAAGAAAAACTTATCTGCGACGTTTCGTTGTACCTGTTAGGTGAAATGTGTGAGACGTGGACTCTTCTTGGCCTTTCATCTTTTGACTAATTTGACTGTGTGGCCCACTTGCCTAACTGTCATCACCATTTTTTTACTTTCAATCTTATCCGTTAACTAGGACGTTATGGACACGTGCACTCATCTGGGATTGATTCGAATTAAATATACCATGGGTATAAATACCCGATTAAGTTTTCAATGTTTCCTTTTCCTCTTCTCATACTACCATCGCCATTGTTAAAAATTCTTCAAGCTTTTTTAACTGTTTCTTCTGCTTCGTGCCCTACTTCGAAAAACTTTAGACTTTCAGGTTGGGCTTTGATCCTTGCTTATTTTTTATCATGGGCAGTGTTACAGACATTAAATTTGTTTTAACATAGAAAGGTCTTGATATTTTTTACCAAAATTTTCATATTCCTAATGATGTTCATCCGCAATTTCCTAGTCCTAACCAAACAATTCATGAAATGCCTACTAGAAAGATTGGTGTATATACTAGATTTTTTGAGTTTACCAACTTCCGATTGCCTCTTTCCACTTTTCTTGTTAACGTGCTTAGGTATTATCACATCAATCTGTCTCAACTCTTTGTTATTGCGGCGGCCAAAGTTTCCCACTTTGAGATCTTATGTCGCGTTCATGGTATTGAACCAACAGTTGGATTGTTTTGATGCTTTTACGTAAATTCTAAAAACAAGGGGTGGATGTCTTTTAGTAAGCATCCGGATAGTGACGCCGTGTGTTATACCAAACCCTTATATTCACTTAAACGCTGGAATGACCATTTCTTTTGGGTTGATTCTTTTGCTTGTCCTGCTTTCTTTCCATGGCATACCGGTAAAAATGTTTCTAGAGACTTTTTTCCAAAGTCAACGGAGTTTATTGCGGATGATTATGATGTTCTTGTTGCTTATCCGGCTCTGTTTCAGAAGTTTTCGGAGCCCTTCCTTTGTTTGATTGGGATGAGTCGTAATTATACTCTGGATGAGGATACTTATCCCACTTTTCTTCATGATGACGGAACGGGTGGGTGTTTGTCATTGTATATTGTTCAACTTGTAGTTTTTTTGAACTTGTCTATAATTATTTGTTTGTTTTTGTAGAGATAGACTTGCTTGCTTTTATCCAGGTTGCGGATCCTACTAAAGTAAAGGTTAGGGAATGAGAACGTGCTGAGGAGGAAGCAAAGGTTTTGGATTCCACCGTAGGGCGTGTAGTTCCGTTCCTACTGGTTTCCCCAACTTCTACGGAGAATGAATTGCGGGCAAGTGTGGAGAGATTATTTGATGAAGGTGGTAGTGCGGAGCAAGGGGATTCTGCTGCTGGTGGTGGTCAGGAAGCCGAGACTGAAATAGTCACGAGGGTTAGGATTGTTACTGATGAGGAAGAAGCCCAAGCGTCTACGTAAGAAAAGGAAAGCTTTTACGGATGCTAGTGGTTCTTCTCATCATCCTAAGAAATTAAGGGGGGACTACGAAGCTTCTAGTAGGGTTGCCACTAGCGGTAAGTCTCAATCTATCCTTAAAGAGTTGTTGGCAAGGAGCATGCTGAATGTTAAAGCTAGTGTCGTGGCTGTGGCGACCTTGCCTATGGTTACTTCTTCGGTATCTGCCACGCCGAAGCATAAGAGTGGTGTCCCTGCCGATTTTATCACCGGGCTGAATCTCCGTACCATTGGTGCATCTGAAAGGTTTGTTATTTCTTCAGATTCCTCCCACCACTCTGCTACAAATGCTTCTAGACCTGAAGATGATTTTATTATTAGGTCTGTTGTCATTCCACCGATGATGACCGAGACTGTGGTCACCTCCCCTGTTGTTTGCATTCCCTCGGATCTGGAAATAGGTATCAAGGTTACTCCTCTTGTGCATGCTTTCATGTTTCATGATTCCGATTCTACGAAGACAGTGAAAGCGGACACTGCGAGCCCCTCTTATTCCGCCAAGCAAGATCTCTTAATGGGCTCCCGAGAGTTGAATTCTGAGACCCTGCGCCAAGTTTTTGTTCTGCAATGGAATGTGTTAAATGACTCCCTCTTGAATGATTACAATGTTTCCTGAGAATTTGTTGATCACTTAGATCCTCCTGCATTATTCTCTCAAATTTGTGAAATGGATTATCATCATTTGTGCACAGAGTTTAATGTGGGTACCGCCCGTCAAGCTTGTTTAAATGCAGAAGTTAGAATGCGGACTGAGTATTGCCTTAATGAGAGGAAGAGGTTAGAGTCTGAGTGTGAGAAACAGGCCGGTTTGTTGAAAGCTAAAGATGATGAAATTGAGGGTTTGAAGGCTCAGCTACTGTTGAAGGATGCTGAGATCGCAGAGGTTGCTCGTCTCCGTGCTCAGGTTTCTGCCGCTGAGGCCACGAAGAAAATGCATGTTGCTGAGATAGATACCCTGAAGCAAAGGAATGTGGCCCTTGAAAATGAGAAAGACTCTCTTGATGGGAAGGTCGCGAAGCTCCAGTCTTCGGTTGCTGCCAAGGGTCTTGAGGTTAAAGATTTGAATGTTGTGGTGTCTTTACTCTGATCCCAGAAGGATGGTCTTGTGGATCAGGTATGTACTTCCGGAACTTATATGTCTTACATATTCTTCTCTATTTTTTCTTATTCGTTTATATTTTTGTCATGATAGGTGCATGCGTTGGAAGCCATATGTTCCGGCCTTCATGACCAGGTTTCAGGCTATGAGCGGCTGAAGGAGCAGATTGAAGAGTTCCAGGATGCTCAGATGAATATTGTTGATGATAAGGTGGCAAAGCTGGATGCTGACCTTCTAGAAATGGCTCTTCACTTGGAGGAAAAGTTTTACCCGCACCTCCTTACCACTATATCTGGCCGGAGGTGGCTATTGACCCATGGCCTGAAGCTTGCCGTTGTTAAATGTTTAAACTCTCAGGAGTATCTTTCAGCTCTGGGAGCAGCCATTAGCTGTGCCATTGAGAAGGGAATGCAGGATGGGTTGTCGGCTGGCATTGATCATCGTAAGGCAGGCAGGAGTTTGACGGATGTTGTTGCTTATAATCCGGCTGCGGAAGCGGATTACAACTCCGTCCTTCAGAGGCTCTGTGAGGTAGATTTCTCCTTACTTGCTGAACTAAAATCCCATAAGGATGCAAGTGTGGAGGATATTATGAACCTCCTTTAACTGGAAGGTCCGCTTGCTGATGCTCCGAGAATGAGTGACTTGCAACCACATGTTGATTAATTAATGCTTCTTGATCATGATCAAGTGGTCTTGGGTGAAACTTCTCTATCATTTGCTTTAAGCATTACCCTTTCCCGTGTTGAGAGGATTAGGGAGAATGTTGCAGCGAAACAGTCAGCTCTTATTGGCGTTTGGACCCCTTTGGTTGATCGGTTGTCTGTTGAGAACCTAACGGGTGAGGTAGGCACCTCTAACGGCGTGCCAGCAAATACTGTGATCATAACTTCCCTGTTAACCACTTTTGCTTCCGTCGGTTCTGTTCCTCCTATCTCTATAGAGGATTACGAGATCGTAGGTACGGACAGTCTGGAGGACACTCAGGGAAACGACCAGGGAAATGTTGCTCCTTTTCCTACCATTGAGTTTGAAAAGGAAGAGCTGGATACTACCCCAAAGCATGATCCACCCAGCTGAACTAACTTTGTAATAATGCTTCCTGATCTTCTTTTTATTGTTACTATAGACCGCGGCCATGTGTGGCCTTTTTGCAGCGGTTCCTATACTTAGACAAATTTTGTAATATTTTGGAAGTTCCACTATTTGAATGCTATTACTGCTGTCTTTTTTATATCGTTAGTGATATGTTTCTTTAAAATGATAGTCTTGTCTGAATACTTTTGGGTTATTCTCCCGTACCGGGCTTGAAATATCACTTATGTACATTGAGTGAATTATTAGGTTACTCATCCTCTTGTTATACGGAATAACATTCATTGGGTCATGCCATGTTGCATGCGCGTCTTATTCACATGTATAATTAACGTTGCAAAGTAAAAATAAATGACAAGATTCTTAAGATAAAAATAAATGAAGAAACTCTTAAGATAAACTTGTGAAGGTAGCTATTCTTCACTTTTTCTTTAAAATTTCAAAAGACATTACAAAAGATAAGATAAAATTAAAGTGCAGTTCCCCCCTGCGGAGTCCACATGGGTGAGGTGCTTACATTTCATGAACATAGCATTTCTTAAGATTGCGGACATTCCACGTTCGCGGAAGTTGCTTTCCATCACGGTCTATCAACTTATATGCACCCTTGCCTAATGCTTCCGTTATTTCGTACGGTCCTTCCCACTTGGGGACTAGATTTTCCACTTCTTTCGCACAGCTTGCATCATTGTTACAGTACACAAGGTCTCCAGGCCTGAAACTTGTGCTGCAGACCTTTGAGTTGTAGTACTTTTCCATTTTTTCTTTGCTTTTTGCCTCACGAATCGCTGCTTGTTCCCTTCTCTATTCCAAGAGGTCTAAATTAATTCCCAAGGCTTCATTATTTTGCACCATATCCACTTCCTCTGTCCTTAGTATAGGCATGCCTATTTCTGCTCGGATGACTGCTTTCGTACCGTATGTTAGTGAAAAAAGAGTATCCCCGTTGCTAGATTTGATCATTGTATGGTGTGCCCAGAGAACATGAGGAATTTCTTCCATCTAATTTTTGCTTCTTGGTTCTAGCCTTGCCTTAATCCCCTTTCCTAAGCTTCGATTTGCTCTTTCTACTAACCTATTTGCTTGCGGATGTTTTACAGAAGCAAAGCGTTGGCGGATACACAACTTTTCACACCATTCTTTGAACGGATTATCTCGGAATTATTTTCCATTATCAGAGATTATTTCCCCCGGAAGTCCAAATCTGCAAACTATATTGTCCCATATAAATTTTTTGAATTGGCTACCCGTTATAGTTGCAACTGGCTTTGCTTCAATCCGACTACTATTAAGAATTTGACTTTGCCAGGACCTTTCGGGAAAGGTCCGACTATGTCGATTCCCCACTTGTAAAATGGCCATTGGGATGTGATTGGGGTCAACTTTTGTTGCAGATTTCTTGGGATAGGTCTGTGAACCTGGTAGTCTTGGCATGCCTTTATCAGTGCCCTTTCATCCCTGTGCATAGTAGGCCAATAATATTCGATTTGCAAAGCTTTAGCCACTACGGATCTTGTGCCTGCATGCATGCTACAAGATCCTTCATGTATCTCTCTTAGGACGTAATTTGCTTAGAGCGGCCTGACGTATCGTAACCACGGTCCAAGGAATGATTTTTTTGTATAGGACCCCCTTGATCACGGCGAACCGCTATGACTTTCATCGTACCGCTCTTGCCTTATTCGCCTCCGCTGGAAGAGATCCTTCTTTAAGGTATTCATAAATCGGGGTCATCCATGTGTTCCCCTCTTCTTCTACTACTGCCAATACTTCTAATTTGTTTATTGAATTTTCTTTGAGTTCTTTAACCAGCACTTGCTTACTTAGATGTGGGAAGCTGGTGGATGCTATTTTGCTCAGTGCATCGGATTTTTTTATTTAGTTCTAGGGACTTGCTTAATTGAGAACATCCTGAAGCCGTTGGTGAGTGTCCTTACTTTTTACAAGTACCGAATCATATCTTCTTCCTTCGCTATGTAGGTTCCATTGACTTGGTTAGCCACTAATCTGGAATCCACGATTGCCTGAAGGTTCTTTACACCCATTTCTTCCGCGATTCTTAATCCTGCGTTCAAAGCCTCATACTCAGCCTCGTTGTTGGTTGCCTCAAATCTGAACCTTAGGACGTAGGTGAACTCTGCTCCTTCTGGATTTGTAAGTATTAGGCCTGCTCCGGAGCCGTCCGCACAGGACGACCCTTCCGTAAACAAAGTCTACGGTTCTGAAAGTTCTTCTTCGATATCCATGGCAGTGTCCGGGTCGTCCTCTTCCAGACATTCAACTATGAAGTCGGCTAGGATTTTTCCCTTAACAGATACTGTGACACCCCGAGAATTTCCGTTCAATAATTTAATCGTTTCCGTTTAGTAATTTGAATTTTTAAAAGTTTCGTTTAGTTTTTTCGTTTAACCGGGAAGTTGTTCCGTTATTATCTGAGAATCGTCACCGGAAGCGAACCGTGACACCAAACGTTGTAGTATTTTGGCAATAGCCACGTTTTCATGTCTTAGAGCAATACTTAAAATTTCATAATTTTCCGTGTTACCGTTGCTCGTTTCGTTATTTACGTGATACGTGTTTTGATCTATACCTATGCATGTGCATGCAAAGCCTTGGAAATTAAATCCAAATATGAGCACTATGACCCTAAAATGTTGGATACCATTTTGGTCCCCCCCTTTTTGGCTTAGCAAAACCGGATACACACACACTCCCTAGCATGGGATTCCATTTTGAAATTTTGATACAACTTAACATACTTCCTACAAAGTGGCTTGTACAAGGTCCTTCCTAGGCTCCCATTCGCGGATCATTTCGGTCCTCCTTTTTCCCTTGTACTCGGCCGAACAAAGACATGCACCAAGTCTAGGTGCATCCCATCTCATACCAACATATAACCACCTATTTTCATTTACTTCTCATTCACTCCTAAACAAAATCTCTCACTAGAAAAACACACACATTCTCCTTCCTTTTTCTTTCTTGGCCGACGCCTACAAACACCCACATAAATCCATTTGTTTTTAATCTTTGATCCACCATTTGAAGATATATTGTTCGAGGTTGATTCTTGTTTCTATCCGGGTAGTTTATAAACAACGTTTGGGTTGTTCTTAGTTTCTAATCATCTTTCGTCGTGTTTTCTTGTAAGTCATCTCTACTTTTTCATAAATGAGTTGTACTTTTGCATTCGTATGATCATTCCGAACAAGGTGTACAAAGCGGATCGTTGTGAAAATCATTACCTATTTTTCTATAAAACTACAAGTCTCAAAGTTTAATCTTTTTATTTATAAATGGAAGAACATAAAAAGTAGTTGTACTTTTGCGTATAAAAGTTTGTTGTGACTATTTTGATATATATATTGTTATTATTACGGCTATGTTATTTATTGAGATTTATCGTATAGCGAGCTTGAATATTGTTGGCAAAGAGATTAAGTTAGATGTTTGTTTTGTTGGAAACATAAATTGAAAGTCGAAGAGGTTTAGGTTTAGAATAAATTTGTTGTAATATTTGCGGTGTTGTCGAAAATAGATTGGATATTCTTTTGAGTCAATAAAAGATGTACTTTCATAAAACGGATATTTTCACGAGTCGAGATGAATACAAATGGAAAGTCGATATTTTTAGAAAGGTCATGCCGAAAATTTATAAACTTTATAAATGCGTCGAAAAATATACTTTTATTATCAAACTTATGATAAAATGTAGAATAACGTTAAGTGTCGAGTTTAGGTCAACATTTACGATTATTGAGTCAACTTTGGTGTGTCGGGTCACTAAAAGACGAAATACACTAAAAGACAAGTGACTTCTTCCGTTCTTGGTTACCGGCTGCCACCTCCCCCTCAGGAAGGACGTGGTAATCCTCATCATCTCATCTACTGACTTCAGGATTTTATCGTGCAAACGTTTGATCAGTTCGGGGTTTGTGATTCCATGCATGAATCCTAAGATTCTCATGATTTCTGGTGCCCCTTTCACATCCCTGCTTTCAATCTTGAATCTACAACACAAAATCTTCCATAGACTCTCATTCTCTTTGCTTAATATGGTAGATTTCCACAAGATCTTTGATGCATTTTTTCTGTTGATGGAAGTTCGCTAAGAATGCCTCTTTTAAGTCATCGTAGCTATCTACGGATTCAGGAGGGAGGTCGTCAAACCATACCCTGGCGGATCCGGTAAGTGTGGAATTGAACATGTGGCACCATGTTGGCATTGCCCATCGTTCCACTTTTGCCGCTGCCTGAAAGATCTTGAGATGATCTTCTGGATCCTCGCTTCCGTCATATGTTTTGACATGACTTGGCATACGGGTCCTTTTTGAGAGATCGAAATAACGAATGCGAGGAGTGAACGGATCAGTATCCTCGCATACCCATGGCTGGGATAGATCGTCATTTTCAATGCTTGACCTTTGCCTTTTTGACCTTGACTTCCAGTGTCCTCCTGCACTACCTTCGCTTTCCGACAGAGCTTTCGCCCTGTGTGAGGATGCTCTTTTGTTATGGTGTTTCTCAGAAGCAGGCTCTGTTCCTCTAGAGTGGGAGCTTTGGTAACAGCTCTCAGTATCTCTGCGACTGCTATGGTACGATTGACGCCTTGAGTCATTCGAGTATGCAGACACACTCTTCTCCTTGTCTCCAAGCCTGTGGAATACACCCTTTCCGGCCTTTTGAACACCGTCTTTCTTTCCGGATCTTTCTTCCTTGGTGACTCAGGTCGGCCGCGTCTTGGCTCAGGACTTCCGGACACGCTGCGGACACGTCTAGATCCGAGCCTCTTTCTGAGGTCCCTCTTTCCGCTTGGTGTTCCTGACTCGGAGTGCTGCGAAACCTCCTCAAAATTAAGGTGGGCTTTTACTGCCTTGAGCTTTTCTTGTTGTACCTTCTCTTGATGTACTTTTTCGGCTATGATTGGTAAAAGCTAATGGTAGTTTTTGTCGCAGTACTCTCGCACGACTGCATCGGACTGAGGCTTGTCCATGTCTTGTGAGATTTGCTCCTTGCCTAGCGTATTCCGCACGGCGGACATGGGTTTACTAAGGGGAGTTTGCTCGTTAGTGTTCATGGTGAGTATTTTAGAAAACGTGGTTGTATTTGGGTCCCACGGATGGCGCCAACTTGTTAGCACAAAAAGTGTGACGGGGTGTGAGATGGATTTGGACTGCTTACTGGGTTGGGCCAATAAGTTGTTGAGGGATTAGATCTTGCACAAATAAGAGAAAACCGTTAGCCTTACCGTGGGGACGGACCCCACGATTAAGCTCCGGCGTAAGAGTAAGTAATCATGTTGTCAAATAATGTCAGAGCTAGTGTGTGTAAATGTGAGTTAGAAAATCGTACATTTTTGAGGTGTCAGAGACCCCCTTTTATATGTGAGCTCAATACTAGGTTTTCCTAGTATCTCGCTTATGATTGTTAGTGGCTAGAGTGAGACCCTTTTCGGGCAAGGGTCCGCTTGTAATCGTGGTTGCGGACACAGATCACCTTCCGCATATGTGTTGCGGAAGTATTTTGTCTGCGTGCGTCTTAAAACATCCGGGCCGCATCCAGCTTGTCTCTGGACTTAGTGGCAGCTCGCATGTTTTGTTGTATTGGGCCTGAGCCCAAATGTGTACAGTACGATTTAAGCCTAATAAGCCTGCTATTCGTGCTATACGTCATCACATGGGAAGCAAGCTTTGTTGCCCTAGTGACTTCCCTTCTTGTAACCTTTCAAGCTGTATCTTGTTGTAAGGTACTATCGATACGATACACTATAATGAAAATGTTTTTTTCTGTTACATCTATCATCGACTATACAAGTTTTTGAATACTTATACACATGAAAAACACGTATTATCGATCAACTTGCGTGGGCAAATGTTTGTAACAATAATTTCATATATATGTATACTCGATCAGTTCTTCAGAAAACGTTATTGTTAATTATAATTTAAAAAAATTAATTATAGTTTCATGAATTTAGGAGGGTGGAAACATGGGGTAAAAAGTTGTCAAGTAATGGATTTTCAATACCCCCAATTTAGTGAGTAATGAGGTATTATCTAGTTTTAAGGAATGAATGATTGCATTATATATAACTAACCATCATTTTTCATTACTATTACCTTTACTCACCCCCTAAAACCTCCAACCAAGCATCCCCGAGTCATTTTCTTCTTTTTTGTGAAATTTTTTTGAGATACCATCGGATCGAGTAGCAGTAACGAAGTTCCAATCGGCTAAACACAAGGTGCCGTGGAAGATGAATGAAGAAACGTTTGTGGAGGAATTGTAACCTTTAATGTGAAAGAGGAACCCGTTTGCTAGCACGGCTTAGGAACACTTGCGTTTTTATAAAGTTTAAAGTATTCTTAAAATATGTATTTCTTGGAGTTACGCTGCAATTGCTATATCTCACGATTACTATTGAAATACTTTGTCAACATTCAGACGTATTTTCTTATAATTTAGACTGGCCGTAATGGAGGGATCTTTCACACGTCCTCTTTCCGCTTGGTGTTCCTGACTCGGAGTGCTGCGAAACCTCCTCAAAATTAAGGTGGGCTTTTACTGCCTTGAGCTTTTGTTGTTGTACCTTCTCTTGATGTACTTTTTCGGCTATGATTGGTAAAAGCTAATGGTAGTTTTTGTCGCAGTACTCTCGCACGACTGCATCGGACTGAGGCTTGTCCATGTCTTGTGAGATTTGCTCCTTGCCTAGCGTATTCCGCACGGCGGACATGGGTTTACTAAGGGGAGTTTGCTCGTTAGTGTTCATGGTGAGTATTTTAGAAAACGTGGTTGTATTTGGGTCCCACGGATGGCGCCAACTTGTTTGCACAAAAGTTCAAGGTGAAGTGACGGGAGTGTGAGATGGAGTTGGACTGTTACTGGGTTGGGCAATAAGTTGTTGAGGGGATAGGATATTGCACAAAATAAGAGAAAACCGTTAGCCTTACCGTGGGGACGGACCCCACGATTAAGCTCCGGCGTAAGAGTAAGTAATCATGTTGTCAAATAATGTCAGAGCTAGTGTGTGTAAATGTGAGTTAGAAAATCGTACATTTTTGAGGTGTCAGAGACCCCCTTTTATATGTGAGCTCAATACTAGGTTTTCCTAGTATCTCGCTTATGATTGTTAGTGGCTAGAGTGAGACCCTTTTCGGGCAAGGGTCCGCTTGTAATCGTGGTTGCGGACACAGATCACCTTCCGCATATGTGTTGCGGAAGTATTTTGTCTGCGTGCGTCTTAAAACATCCGGGCCGCATCCAGCTTGTCTCTGGACTTAGTGGCAGCTCGCATGTTTTGTTGTATTGGGCCTGAGCCCAAATGTGTACAGTACGATTTAAGCCTAATAAGCCTGCTATTCGTGCTATACGTCATCACATGGGAAGCAAGCTTTGTTGCCCTAGTGACTTCCCTTCTTGTATCTTTATAGATGGTATCTTGTTGTACGGGTACTATCGATATCGATACACTATACTTGAAAATGTTATTTTTCTGTTACATCTATCATCGACTATACAAGTTTTTGAATACTTATACACATGAAAAACACGTATTATCGATCAACTTGCGTGGGCAAATGTTTGTAACAATAATTTCATATATATGTATACTCGATCAGTTCTTCAGAAAACGTTATTGTTAATTATAATTTAAAAAAATTAATTATAGTTCCATGAATTTAGGAGGGTGGAAACATGGGGTAAAAAGTTGTCAAGTAATGGATTTTCAATACCCAAATATAGTGAGTAATGAGGTATTATTAGTTTTAAGGAATGAATGATTGCTTATTATAAACTAAACCCTCTTTCTTGCATTACGATACCTTTACTTCACCCCTAAAACGCCAACCCAAGCATCCCCGAGTCAATTTTCTTTTTTTTGTGATATTTTGTTGAGATACATACGGAACTCGAGTAGCAGTAACGAAGATCCAAAAAATCCGGCTAAAACAACAAGGTGCTGTGGAAGATGGAATGAGAAACGTTGTGAGAGAATTGTAAACTTTAATGTGAAAAGAGGAACCCGATTGCTAGCACGGCTTAGGAACACTTGCGTTTTTATAAAGTTTAAACTATTCTTAAAATATGTATTTCTTGGAGTTACGCTGCAATTGCTATATCTCACGATTACTATTGAAATACTTTGTCAACATTCAGACGTATTTTCTTATAATTTAGACTGGCCGTAATGGAGGGATCTTTCACACGTCCTCTTTCCGCTTGGTGTTCCTGACTCGGAGTGCTGCGAAACCTCCTCAAAATTAAGGTGGGCTTTTACTGCCTTGAGCTTTTCTTGTTGTACCTTCTCTTGATGTACTTTTTTGGCTATGATTGGTAAAAGCTAATGGTAGTTTATTTTGTCGCACGTCTCTCAGCTCGACTGCATCGGATGAGGCTTTCATGTCTAGTGAGATATGTATCCTGGCTTGAGAGTATTCGCACTCGGCGGAATGGGTTTACTAAGGGGAGTTTGCTCGTTAGTGTTCATGGTGAGTATTTTAGAAAACGTGGTTGTATTTGGGTCCCACGGATGGCGCCAACTTGTTAGCACAAAAAGTGTGACGGGGTGTGAGATGGATTTGGACTGCTTACTGGGTTGGGCCAATAAGTTGTTGAGGGATTAGATCTTGCCCAACTAATTAAGCAGATAAACGTTAGCCTTACGTGGGGACGGATCCCCCCAGATTAAGCTCCGCGTGTAAGAGTAAGTTTCACTGTTGTCAAATAATGTCAGAGCTTGTATGTGTAAATGGGGAGTTAGAAACTATGTACATGTTTTGAAGGTGTCGGAGTACCCTTTTATATGTGAAGCTCAATACTAGGTTTTCATAGTATCTCGCTGATGGATTGTTAGTGGGCTAGAGTGAGCCCCGATGTGGGCAAGAAGTCCGATTGTAATCGTGTTGCGGAACACACGACTCACTTTCCGCATATTGTGTTGCGTTGCAGTATTTTGTCTGCGTAGCGTTTAAAACATCGGGCCGCATCACAGCTTGTCTCTGGACTTGTGGCAGCTCGCATGTGTTGTTGTATTTTGGGCATGACGCCCAATGTGTACAGTGTTTTAGCCTAATAAGACTGCTATTCGTGCTATATCGATTGCATCAAATGGGATAAGAAGCTTTGTTGCCGCGCAAGAGTGACTTCCCTTCTTGTAACCTTTCAAGCTGTATCTTGTTGTAAGGTACTATCGATACGATACACTATAATGAAAATGTTTTTTTCTGTTACATCTATCATCGACTATACAAGTTTTTGAATACTTATACACATGAAAAACACGTATTATCGATCAACTTGCGTGGGCAAATGTTTGTAACAATAATTTCATATATATGTATACTCGATCTGTCTTAGAAATTGGTATGTTAATTATAATTTAAAAAAATTAATTATAGTTTCATGAATTTAGGAGGGTGGAAACATGGGGTAAAAAGTTGTCAAGTAATGGATTTTCAATACCCCCAATTTAGTGAGTAATGAGGTATTATCTAGTTTTAAGGAATGAATGATTGCATTATATATAACTAACCATCATTTTTATTTACTTTTACTATAATCACTCCTTAAAACTCAACCAAGCATCCGAGTCATTTTCTTTTTTTGTGAAATTTTTTGAGATACCCTTCGATCGAGTAAGCTAGTAACGAAAGTTCCAATCGGCTAACAACCAAGGTGCTGTGGAAGATGAATGAAGATACGTTTGTGGAGGATTGTATACTTTAATGTGAAAGAGGAACCGTTTGCTAGCACGGCTTAGGAACACTTGCGTTTTTATAAAGTTTAAACTATTCTTAAAATATGTATTTCTTGGAGTTACGCTGCAATAGCTATATCTCACGATTACTATTGAAATACTTTGTCAACATTCAGACGTATTTTCTTATAATTTAGACTGGCCGTAATGGAGAGATCTTTCACACGTCCTTAGCCCCTCCAACGACACGTCGTCACCCGCTCCGGCTTCCCCCCTTCATGCGCCATCAACCGATTTTGGGGATGATTTGATGAAGTTCTTGATGAGATTAATATTGTTAGTTTTTGTGTGGATGTGAGTGTATTGTGATGTATTTTTGTGGTTTGGTAGTAAGCACTAAAGTTGTTTGGTGGTTGATTTTGTGAAAGAATTGAATAAATGATGTAGAGCTGATGCGGCGATCGTAAATGTAGTCACATATAGTCTTATCTGTGGCATTGTTAATCGCATGCATGATGTTGCTTTTGCAACCCCAAATTTTATCTGGCTAGCTAGTGCTTGTAGCATATGTACTTCATAAGTTCATATGCCTTTTCCATCATATGACTCAAGTTTGGAATATGGGAGCACTATCTAACATAAAACATGCTAACACTTAAACTTCATCAAACGCTGAAAGGTTTTCATGTCAAGTAGATACAACAACCATGAGATTATAATTAACTCGTTTAAAACTTCTTATATAACAGGAATCTACAAAAATAATTCAACGTAGACATGTGTGTAAAACTGTAAATTGCGAAAAGGGAAAAGCCTTCCAAATGAGTCATAGCCAATAATGACCCAGCCCATCAGCTACATTCCATAAGCCTTAGCCCATCAGATTACACCGTGGACAGTAAGTTTCAGCGTGTTCATCGGTTCGGTTATCGAGTTGTACGATTTATTCGGTTTAGTTAGTTCAGTTAAATTTCTTTTTTGAGTAAAACCAAACGGAATCAAATTGAAATTGGATTAAACCAAACCGAATAACCCGAATTACATGTAAAAAAAAAAGGCAAACTAAAAGCAATTAACCAGCCCCCAAACAATATCAAATACAACCCAAATCAGCAGATTAAAGATATCAAAAACAACAACAGAACACCATGCTTTTAGCATGGAAAACCTCAAAGTGGGTTAAAAACACGTGGGGACACTAGTGCGCTTAAATACCATTATCAAGCAAGAGAAGGTACCTTAAGTCTTCTCTAGATAACTCTGAAGGCATACAACAATCAATATATAATCTTGGAAAGCATATCAAGATATATGACACAGACAAAGAACATGAAAGGAAGATATTCACAAACAACTTGCAATTCTACGGTAAACGAAACAGAACTTCCAGGGCCTCAAAATCAAGGATTCCCAACGGGACAAAACCTTCTTTGTATGCTAAGGAAGCTTCAGTCCTAAATATCGTGACGTTCCGACGGTTGCAAACTCCGGTGATCGACGCGAAACACTTGCGCTGGGTTTTGGGTGATAAGAACTCCGAAATCTTTTTTTTTTCTTTTCTTACTATTCTCTCTTATTTTTCACACTGTATAATGAGCATTAAGATGCCTAAATAAGGACTAAAATGGTCCCAAGATGGGCCCCAATGTGTTGGGCTCTTAATCCTATGGACATGGAAAATACCAACAAATCTCCCCATTTTTGTCTATGAAGGGATGACGTTCGCATTGTCCCGGCAGAACGAGCAACAGATCTTCAATTATTCTCTTGCTACAGCTTCGTCAACATATGGTAGCATTTATTATCCGTAGAACTTTATTAGTTCAACACACTATCATTCAATGGCATCTCTATCCAATAGATACGGATATCAATATGTTTTGTTCTTTTATGAAACATCGAATTCTTAGCAAGGTGAATAGTACTTTTATTGTCACAAAGAACCGTCATTAAGTTGTTGCTTTGAACCAAGTTCTTTGCAAAACCTTTTCAACCTAATAGTTCTTTGCAGCTTCCGTTGCTGCCACATAACTCTAGCATCAGTTTGTAGACATTCGGCCACACACTTTTGTAAATCTTGATTGCCATGAAACAGCTCCCCCTGCAAAGGTCATCAAATATCCAGAAGTGGACTTCATGTTGTCCTTATTTCAGCCAAATCTGAGTCTGTGTAACCAACAAGCATGGGTTTCCATTTCAAATTGTTGATACCAATTTGGAAGTATGCAAAATATCGAAATATCCATTTAACAGCTTCCCAATGTTCTTACAGGATTTGACAGGAAACCGATGACTAACACCAAACCGCATGAGCTAAATCGGCCTTGTACACATCCTAGCATACATTAAGCTACCAACGGTGAGGCCATTTGGATCTCTATCCTTTTTTCTAGGATTCTTCTTTAGAAGCATGGACAATCCTTATCAGTAAGCTTAAAGTTGGGAGTTAGAGGGGAACTAACCACTTTAGCTTTATACATGTTGAACCTGCGTAGCACCTTCTCAATGTATTGATCTTGTAGATATATGCAACTTCTTGGCACCTCTATCTCGGAAATCCGATTGCCTAGGATTTGTTTTGCTGGCCCAAGTCTTTACATAGCAAAGGATTTGCTCAAATCTTTGCTTCAATTGGGCATTTTCCAATGTTCTTGCCAACTAGTAGCTATATCTACGAAAATATGGCAATAAGATGATGAAGTCATCATCACCAAACTCTGAAAGGAAAACACATGATCAGAAAAAGTCTTCGGAAGCCCTTGCTTCCCCTATAAACCGACACAATCTTCTTGTACCACTGTCTCGGTGCTTGCTTCAACCATACATACTTTCTAAAGTCTACACACGTAGTCTTCCTTCCCTTAAACCTGAAACCCTTCAGGTTTGTTCCATATATATTTCTTTATCAGATACCTGAAGGAAAAGTTGTCTTGACTTCATTTTTGTCCTCTTAAGATCGTGGTAGACGCCAAAACAAGAACACTCGAATAGATTCCCATTTCATGACTGGAAGAGAAAATCTCATCAAAATCAATACCATTTCTTTGA
Source organism: Tanacetum coccineum (assembly GCA_026074375.1). NCBI lineage: Eukaryota > Viridiplantae > Streptophyta > Magnoliopsida > Asterales > Asteraceae > Tanacetum > Tanacetum coccineum. The sequence goes on from BQNB010003736.1 coordinate 98,064, forward strand.
CTGAACCTTTAACACCCAATCTGGCTTGTACCTCGGTTAGGAGTATACTCTTCAGTCTTCAATTTTGTAAACCCCATTTGGTTTTCAAAGCTCTCTTTGACTTAAGGCAAACTTCGTCAACTCAAAGGTAATGTTATCATACAAGGATTTCATCTCATCTTGCATGGCATCAAAAATTCTTTCTTGTGTTCCAACTTCATAGCTTTGCATAAACACTCGGACTCTCCCCTTAGTGAGTAAAACATTACTAATTAGACATGCGAGATAAGGTGTGGATGGATGATGATCTCTAGTGGATCGGCAAGTGGAACAAAATGGTAGCATAGGCACTGGTAACTCAGAGGATGAAATCTTATTAGGGTTTGGTTGCTCTTGAGAATAACATCATCCAGCACCATGTTCTTCATCCAATTTTGTTCCTTCATCTTCTGGATATCATCTCCAAATGTGCATCAAAATGTTTTGGAGAACCGGTGCTAAGTCATAGGATCATCCTATGTTGAGGATATGTACCCTTCTAAGTCTTCTCACATCTTTCAAAGTTTGATCTTGTCAACTTACATCTCGGCTGTATGGCGAACAATTTTCTTTGTACTGGGTATACAACTGTACCCAAGTTCATCTTGACCATACCCGAGGAACACACATGGCTTACCCTTTACATCAAGCTTTGATCTTTCATCTTTGGAATATGACTACAGATGCCTTACATCCAAAGACTCGTAAATGATGGTATGAAACATCTTTGCCGCTCCAAACCCTGTCAAGAACATCAAAACGCAAAGGAACACAAGTGGTTAAATTAATAACATGTACCGCCGTATTCAAAGCCTCACCCCAAAAAGAAGCAGGAAACCCTGCATGTGAAAGCAAACATCTGACTCTCTCAACCAAGGTTCTATTCATCCGCTCTGCCAAGCCATTCAATTGCGGTGTCTTCGGTGGAGTCTTTTGATTTTTTATATGAATCATGCTCTTACAATACGCATGACAAAGGGGCCAATGTATTCATAGCCATTATCACTTCGAATACATTTTAAGTTTCTTCCCTGTCTGCCTTCAACGAAAGCATGATTGGAAACTGCTTAAAACACATCTAATACTGATCTTTAGTCTTCAATGGTGTTTACCAAACTTCCTTGAATGATTCATCGAGTGAAAGTGACAAAATACGAACTCTCCACAAGTGTTCTTAGTCTTCATGGGATCAAAAACATCGGTATGTCCAGATCAAGTCTGTTCTCCGTCTAAAGGGAAGGACGACTCTTAATAGCACGTCTAGTCTGTTTCCTGCCAATACCAGTGAGAGCACTTTTTAGGTTAATATCATGCAACACGGATAACAAATTATTCTTAGAAAGATTAGACATCCCTTTTTCACTATGTGACCAAGTCTCTTATGCCATTAATCGGTATTTCTTCATTGTCTAATAGCATTGACAATGCTCTTGGAGATTTTCGGATGTGACATGTATTTCTTGGATTACCTTTTCCATCAGCAACAATCATGATCCGAGAGTCACTGTTCCACAGACGCCATTACCAGAACTGTAGTGGTAAACAATCTTCATCAAGGAAGGACTGTTGAGATAATATTGAGTATCTATCGGGGACATGTTTCACATTATGCAAAACCAATTCATCCTGTGAAAACTTCAAACAAATATCTCCAAATACAGCTATCTAGACTAGCCCAGTATTTACCCATCCTAACAACACCAAATACATGGTGTGTAAGATGAAAAATATTTTTTCGTTTTGTTGCAACAAGGAACACGTAGACCATTATCAAGAATCCAACTCGAGATCATCATGAGCATGGTTAACCATATCATAATTTCCGAACAAACAAAGAACTATCTGTGTGGTATTAACTTCAATACTGGTCTATCTCCATCATCATCTTTCTTGTGCTTGTTCTTTCTGATTAATGTAGTTTTTCTTCTTGTTCTCCTTTTTCACTTGTCGCAGAACTTCATTGTGTGTCCTTTCTTGTGGCAGTGATAACGGTCAACATCAGCAAATTTTCCTTTGCTAGAACTGCTACGATGATTACCTCTGTTACTCGGGCCTCTATTTTTTCTTATCCCCTTCCTTTCTGTGACCAAGACATTGAAGTGAGAGGATCCTTGTGACTTTCTTCTTATCTCTTCATTCAAAAATGCTTCCTTTAGCCAATTTCAATGGTGTTTAACCACCATCTGGTGCAGAGTTGGACAAGGGATTGTAACTTAAAAGTTTCATAGGTATCCGGTTAAAATACCAAGAAGACACAAGCCTTGAAATCTCATCTTCAAACTTGCTACCCATACCTGCAAGCTAGATTTATAATACCCTGAAATCACATTTAATTGATCAGGTAACAGGGGACCCATTAGTATACTTTAATCTCATATTTTCTTGATTAAGAACATACTTGTAGTTTCCAGTTTTTCGAGCATATAATGTTCAGGGTTTGTTCCAAAGAGTAGAGGCATGGCGTTTCTTCCTCACAAATATGGTTCAAAACTTTATCATCAACCCTCTGCCTAATATAACCAAATACCTGTAATGCCAAAATAGTTCATCTGCATCTGTTTTGTTCTCAGGTTTCTCAGTACTAAAACAGGAAAGTAGTTTAAGTTTTTCACATTAAAGAGATCTTCCATCTTCCCCTTTCCAAACATATAATTAGAACATTCAAATTAACCATCCTATTTCCCACTTACTTGTATTAGCTTCCAGTCGTTTCAAACAGGTAAGTCCAAACCAAGAGCATACAGCTCTGATACAATTTGACGGGTTTAAAGTGCAATGGGTCACAACTGGTATAAACACAAATGCGAAGCAAAAACTTTCGGTTTGATTTGATAGCACTTACCCAAAACACGTATGAAACTTTGAGGAAGTAAAACAAATAAGGCAAACTAAAAGCAACTCTAACCAGCCCCCAAAACACTATCAAACTCAACCAAATCAGCTAGATATAAAGATAATTCAAACACACTACAAGAACACCAAGTTTTTAGGTGGAAAACCCCAAAGTGGGTAAAACCACGGACACCTAGTGCGGCTTAATTCCTCTATCAAGGCAAGAGAGGTACAAAAAGTTCTTCTCTATACTGATCACTAGAGGCATACACAATCATCCATAATCTTGGGAATCAATTTCAAGATATTATGCAAACAAATAAAGAACAAGAAATGAAGATATCAGCCAAAAACTTGACAATCTGGCTAGGTTAAGAAACGAACTTCCAGGCCTCAAAATTCAAGATACCAAACGGTTCAAAAACCTTCTCTTATATGCAAAGGATAGCTTCAGTCCAAAATCGTGACGATCCGTCGGTGAAAGCTCCGGGGATCGACGAAACTCTTGCTTGCTGAATTTTGGGTGATAAGAACTCCGAAAATCTTTTATTTTTTTCTTTTCTTACCCTTTCTCTCTTGTTTTTCAATTTATAATGGAGCATAAGGATGCCCCAAAATAAGGATAAACGGACCCAAGATGGGCCCCAATGTGTTGGGCTCTTAATCCTCATGGACTAAGAAAATACCCAACAGTACGATTTATTCGGTTTAGTTAGTTCAGTTAATTTTTTTTTGAGTAAAACCAAACGGAATCAAATTGAAATTGGATTAAACCAAACCGAATAACCCGAATTACATATTTTTAATTATTTATTCGTTTAATTATAAGTAAATTTTTAGCATAAAAAATAAACCTAAAAAGTTTTATATTTATAATAGGAAAAAGTTTAATGTTTTTTTATATAAATATATATATTTAGGTGAATTCGATTTGTTGTTCGGTTCTATTTTCATTTTGTCCAAACCATATCCAAAGCGGAAACCAAAAACCGAATATTTAACTCTGTTTTGTTCGGTTTTGACAAATTCGGTTAAGTATAAGTTCGGTTCGATTTTTCTGATTTGATTCGATTTGAATTTTTTATTTATTCATGTATTACACGAACAAAGTGATCAGTTCATGAGCAACACATAGTCCAACAAAATAGACATTATTTTACGAAAATACACAAAATATATACAGTTTATAAGAAACTTCTATAAACATCTCTCTTAATGGTTTTACTAATTTTATCAAACACTTACTAAGAAAAGCAAAATCAATGGAAGTTTAACAGGGCTTGAGCTTGGGTTGAAAAAAAATAATAGGCTTGAGTTTGGCTTGATAGCTCGTCAAGCTTTAACCATATAGGCTTGAGCTTGGCTTGAGTAGGATTTGATTAAAGCTTGAGTTTGGCTTGAAAAGCTTGAATGTGTACAAAATTAATGTATTTAATAGTCAAACGTCCAAACTCATCAATAAACATATGCATAAAGTAAAACAAACAAAAACTATAAGTGAAAACCAAGGTAGATTAATTAAATATTAATAAAACTAACAATAACATTCTCGTACAAAGTCCAACATTAGAATGAAACATAAGCCAAAGTACGTATAAAGTATTTCAACAAAAATGTACATTAACCAAAGTACTAATTAGTTTTTGATTAGTTTTGGCTAATGTTCTCAAAAATTAAAACTATGTATGAAGAATACAAAACACTAGAATATAAATCGTTAGATTAATCAGGGTTAAAGGTTATTTTAGAATACATTATTCATTTATTTATGAAATAAGCCCTTATAATTAAGTTAATACTCAAATTACCCTTTTTTTTAACGGCAACTTTATTAAAAAACACTAGCAAGGAGCTAGAAAATTACATAGAAATCAAATGAGGGTGTTGAAGCCAACTAACCCAATTCAAAGTTCTATTACCTCTAGCTAAACACCAATTAAACGACCGTAAGACAATCTCATCGAAAATAACATCTTTACGAGGATTAGAATCCGCAAAAAGGAGGTGATTCCTGAAATTCCATAAACTCCACCAAGAGACGTAAAAAAAACCCTTCTAACACTTCTTTAGACTTAGCACCTAATTACTTATATTAATTTATTATATATTAAAGCTTGAAAAAACTTGATAAGAGCTCGAGCCAAGCTATCAAAAGCTTGAGCTTGACTTGTTATTGGTTTCGAGCTATTTTTTAGGCTTGAGCTTGATAAAAGTTTGGCTTGATTGAGTCAAGCTAGAGGCTCAAGATGCTTGATAAAAGCTTAACTTGATTGCAGCTCTACATATATCACTCTTCATGCTTTCTCAATCGGTATTTATACCAAACAAATTTTAGATTTTTATTTTTAATTTTAGTACCATTTTTTTGGTATTGTGAACTCATGCATGATGCATATTGTACCTATTGAAAATGTATGTTTTATATTATGGAACGTGGTTACTTTTTAATTATATGTCATAATCATTGACTAGGTAAATAAATGGATGATATCATTTTTTATTTACGATGTAATTTCGTGGAAGCTTCGTTCTAATTATATGTCACTAGTCGAATACTTATGCACGCACGAAAAATTTCTAACGGCCGATAATTAAGGGTATGCAATATTGTGGTACGTTTTTCGTGTAACGTTCACAATAGGATTGTTTGGGTCAAAATAAAAAACGATATGCAATATTGTGATTAGTTTTTTGTGTAACGTTCAAAATAGGACATGAAAAGATTAAAATGAAATTACAAACACTCGTAACATGCAATAAATTCATAAGATGTATCAAACAAAATATAAAAACATTAAGTGAAACAAAAAGTGAAATATTACATGATTAGGAGATAAAATCTAACAACGCATGTTACTCGTCGCTTAAAACTTCTTGGTACACAACATTTGTGGTGTAGACTCCTTCTTGATGTCGAATGTTTCGATGTCGAACTTCGACAAACTTTCGATGTCGAATGTTTTTGTTTCGACAAACAATATTTGTAGCGTTAAGGAATCCTTTGCATTGTTTTTCCAATAGCGTTGATATGTGTTTAAGTGTGTTTTCGTTGATAACATTGTTTTAACTTGCATATGTTTTAAAATTGTAATGATAATACCGATGTTTTTGTGAAAGGAGCAATTAACGCCACTTTTCAGTGAAAGCACTCATTAGTAAATTACTATGTAAGAAACTAACACATGCATAAGTCAATAAGTAAATTCCTATGTGAGAAATTAATGCATGTAAGGTACTTTTTTATTTACGAAGGTAAAAATAAATAGATAAAGAAAGATATTTACAAAGAAAATCCGAAGTATAAACTAATTTGAATACATCCCTAATTAGCACATCACTTGACTTAAAGAATAATAAGGCATTGGACAAACCCAAAGCCCAACACAATATAATTTGTTAGACATGCCCAGTAATTATAACAAACAAGCGGAATTGCGGCTCGTGCGTTACGGCGGGCGTGTTTTTGTTGGATTTTTTTAACGTATGTATTGTTTCAGAATTTTTAAATATGTTTAGTTAAATCGATCAAAGAAGCTGACGTTCTTGGTCGTATAATCTTGCTATGACTATTGTTGACTATAGAGGTTGTAGAATAATAGCACAATTGATACTAATCAATTTTATCAACACTTGAAAATAAAAACCTACAATCCGTTTTGAAATGACACATTTACTTTAGATATACAAAAGTCAAGTTAGAAAAAAGCTAAGTAACAAGGACTTGAAATTTCAGTTGTAATATGAAGTAATAATCACTACAACATTAACCACATTCCCTAGCGACATTTTGGGGCTTTCCCTAGCGACTTGTCGCTGGGGATACCTTTCCCTGGCGACTTGTCGCTGGGGATACCTTTCCCTGGCGACTTGTCGCTGGGGAATCTTCGCTGGCGAATGCTCGCCAGGGATACGTTCCCCAGCGACAATCCTCAGCGAAACGATGGGTCTCACGTATTTTTCAATCAAGTAACTAGTGCCACGGTGGCACATATTCCCCGGCGACATGTCGCTGGGGAATGTCCTAGTTGAAATTAAGTAATTACGATAATTAGTTAATTACGTATTATCCCCGGCGACATGTCGTTGGGGATAGTATTCCTTATACGTTGACAAGTCAACGTCTACGCAGTGTGTTTTGTCGTTTAGTGTTTGGTATCCCCGGCGACATGTCGCCGGGGTAAAGGTTCCTTATGCGTTGACTTGTCAACGCATGGGCAACTGATTTTTGACGTTTTGTGTGCACTTTCCTCGGGGAATGGTCAACGGTTTTTTTTAAATACAACCTGCAAATCAGGCAATTTCCAGATTCTTTCTAGAAAAAATCTACCAAACATCAAACCTGCACCAAAACCTGTATAGACTCATCACAACTTGTACCAAAACACAATATAATATAACGGATCAACTCAATACAAATACATTACAACTTGTACCAAAACCAAAACATAATAAAGCTAAATCGTCCAAAATCCGAATAAGTCTACAAAACGTTGCTTCCTAGTCATAAACGGGGCTTACAAGTCAATATTCAACATGATAGGATAGGAAAACAAGTGTTTACAAGTCGCCAAGATGAACATAAAGTAACAATGTAGCATACTAACTCATATATAACACAACTAACTATCGCCATCGCCATCCTCGTCCTCCTGAACGTCGGCACTCTCCTCGTCATCCCCGCACCTGCCACTTTCACTAGCACCACCCGACTTAAACTCTGCAAATATATCTGAGTACTTGGAGTCACTTTTGAAAAGACTCATCATAAAGTTCACCTTTTTATGTAGGTTCTTGAGCGACTTGTCAGGGGGGGGTACTTGGGCTGGCTGTGGCCCGTGCTGGCAATACCCTACCGACACCAGGAATGTGCCCTCGCTGCTTACCCCTTCTAGCCAAGCGATTGATCTCATCATCAGTGTAGGTGCCCATAGCCTCCAGCCTCCTCATCTCCTCCTATGTAGTGACAAAAACACAAGATAGTTAATATATTAGTCGGGTTGCTACATTATTTCTCGATAATTCATTAAAGTGTGTGTTTTGAAACAAAACTTACGTATATAAGGCGGTCCTCATCCCGAGTGAATACCCCGTTAACAGTGTGTGCCACGAAGAAGGTGTCAATCAGCGACGGGTACTCCTGAGTGGCTGAGCTTTGCCTCTGTACATACACACGCATATAAGATGAAACAAATTAAAAACGACAAATCACAACACACCAAAGCGTATAATCAGATATATATGTATATATGTATGTAAAATAATTATAATGTTTATTACCATCTCATCTCGAAGGCGAGCAAGCGACCGGGATCCCTGTCGAGATATGACCGTGCTCTTTGCCCGGTTTTCCCGATTTTGAGCGGCTCGGGCAATGTTCCTGGGATCATTCCAAAACTGAATATACTTATCCCACTCTTCCGCCGTAATGGCCTCGGGACGTGCCCGCCTGATCTTCTCCACATTGTAAGTCCCGGTCTCGGGGTCTATAACCCAATGCTGGGCCTTGAAAGCAGCCTTGTTGGTATTGTACGCTTTTTGCAAGTGCTGCTGGATGCCGGCGTCGATCTCTGTCCAGTCGGGGGATTCCATGTGCGGCCTCAAATCAAACTGGGTCTGCAATCATATACAACAAAACGAAGACAGAGTTAGAGATATAATTTATATATTTATTTAAATTTGTTTATTTATTTATATGATATAAATAAATAAACGAATTTAGATAAATATACACAATTAAATAAATGAACACGATAATGAAATAAACATAAAAGGATAACTGACCCCAATATCTGTAATGAGCGCCGCCTTCCGCTCCTTCGGGACCTTCAGCCAAGAAGGGTAGTACAAAACAAAGGCCACCCTAATATCTCCCGGGGTGGGGGGGGGGGAAGGCACACCCCTAATGATCTCCCCGATGTAGCTAGACCAATGAGCCGCATGGTCACCGAGAGGCATAAGGGTTTGTTTGTCACGCACCTCAAACCTGATCGGGACGGGGCCTTTTTTATCTGTGATTTCCTTTAACGAGAGGTTCCGGGTCTTGTCGCGGGTATGCAGCCTGCCTGCTGCCCTGCCGCCCAAATAGGGCTTTCGTTTGCCTTTGCCTGCAAAATCAAGCGAGTGATAAAGTCATAAAAATTCAAGGTAAGCAAGTTCAATATATGTATCAAATTTATGCTTGTATTACAATAATCCAGAAATTCTTACCTCGGTTAGCGAAGCAGCCCCCGTAACCGGTGGGTACATAGTGTGAAGGGGGACGATCCTCACCTCCACCGTCACCACCGTGGGACCGTGCAACATCTGCTGACATCTGTACAAGTACAATTAGCATAACATATAGAAATTCATGAACAAAATAATAAAAGCATGCACAAATCCAAATACATACATATCCAAATAAATATATACATTTAAACATAACATATAGAAATTCATGAACAAAATAATATAAGCATGCATACATCCAAATACATACATATCCAAATAAATATACATATTTAAACAATTCACAACAATTTCATTCATTCATTCAAATATATAAGTGTCTTTTGCAAGTTACAACTCAAGATCAATCTTCTTCTTCACTAGAATAAACTTTGTCAACACCATCATCATTAACATTGATGAGGTCTTCATCATCAGAATCTGCTAAATCATTAGGAAGGGCGTCTTCATCATTAATAATATCATCATCTTCGTCAACAACATCAATGATATCTGGCGGTGCGTCAACCTCTGTTGATTGACCATCTATATGCAATGTCGCATTATCTAAGTCATTCAAACTAGTAGAAAGTGGGAGATCAGATGAGTTGTCGAAATGTATAATATCAGGATCGTCTTCTACCACGATGACACCCCCGTTGGAAAACTTTTTATGATTAACATGTTCGACGACCTTCCAGTGTGGTTTGGCCTTATCTTTAAGGTAGAAGACTTGTTTGACTTGTGTTACGAGAATTTTTTGATCATTTCTAAATCCCTCACCTCTGCAGTCGATTTGTGTCATGTTGTTTCTAAGGACAAGACGTTTGACTTTACGTCCTTGGTTGCGAGTGTCGAACCACTTAACTCGGAACAACACAACTTTGAACAAAAAATACTTAAACTTGAGGATTTCTTAAAGCTGACCATAATACATTTCTTCATCAGGGCCAGGCGAACAAATGCCGCTGTTTTGAGTTGTGCGACGTTCATTATGGCTGTGCACGACATACCTTACTCCGTCAACTACGTAAGAGTTTACTGAGATTGGAGTCCATGTTGGTCCACAAGCCAAAGTGAATAACTCGCTGGTTGTGCTAAGCTCTGGGTCTTTGTCATTGTCTATGTGACGTTGACGGATCTATGAAGAAGACAGGATTAGCTAGAGAACACAAAATATGATATTGTTATTTTTACAGTTAAGTACACAAAATAAGTCTAAGTTTACCTGCGACCCAAACCAGTCGGGGAATTCTTTTTTCATGTCTTTGTTAGGAAATAAACTGAAAAACGTTCATGGTATTAGAATAAGTCGTTGAAATGATAAGTTAAGAAAAAGAAGTTTCAAAATAAAAAAACGCGTACCTCTTGAACTGGGACCGGTACGTGTCGATCTCAGGACTGTTGTGAAGTACATACCATTTCACTTTCTTTAACTCTTGGGCATCAAACTGAATAAACAACCGTAAACCAATCGATTTACATACCGATCGGAACATCTAAAACTGATACGTTGGGGGAGGGGGATCCACATTACAGTCGGGACGATTAAATTTCATGGTAACATCCCAAAAATAATGAGAACTGAAAGTCAATGCTTCTTCTGCAACATAACCCTCCGCAATCGAACCTTCCGGCTTAGCTTTATTTCGTACATAACCTTTTAGCTTCTTCATGTATCTTTCAAATGGAAACATCCACCAAGGGCGAATAGGCCCGCCTTCAAGAGCCTCTAAAGGTAAATAGATAACCAAGTGAATCATACTGTCAAAGAGAGCAGGAGGATATATGAGCTCAAGATCGCACAAAATATTGACCACCTTGATCTGAGCTTTCAACATGTCATCCTCCATCAAAGTTGCAGAGCAGATTTGCTTAAACAAGGAACATAGCTCGATTATTGGTTTTGCAATCTTATCGGGCAAGTATTGCTAAAGTTCGTAAGGAAGTAAACGTTGCGTCATTATATGACAGTCATGAGACTTCAGGCCCGTTATATTGGTATCATTATCGGTCACTTTGTGCTTGAAGCATGATCCGAACCCATCTAGTAGTTTAACTCCTTTGATGAACTGACAAAACTTTTTTTGGTTTTCTGGTGTGAAAGAATACGTAGCCTGAGGCTTCAAGCACTCTAAAGTGTCCAACCACTCTTCCTCTCTAGATTTCATTAGTTTATTTCATAGATTGTTGTGTGATTGATATTCTACAATACTACCTTACTTGTGCATTTTCCTAGCAAGGTATCACATAGACGGTGTTTTCGTGTAATTCGTCATGCTTCTCGAAAATACATACACATACATCAAAAGTGTGACAAGGCAATAGAGTTAGGAGAAGCATACTAAGGATCATGCATGATTAAGTAAACACTTCTCTTTTATCATACGAATTCTCCACGTTAGATTTAGTTTAATTATTAGATAATTAGTTTAAAACAAACCCTCTTCAAACCCGAGATTTAAATTGTTTTAAAAAATATAAAAATACAAAAATATTATTCTTTCCACCTGTAGACCTTACTTACATTTAGTTCGAACCTTCACACGATATTCCCCTAGAGAACAATAACAACCCTCGTGTCTTGCCAATACTATACTACAACGATTAGGTACACTGCCTAGGGAGTTGTAAAACATAAGTGGAGTTTCACAAACCTCATCACACAACTTTTCGCGAGCGCTACAACTTAGGACGAGCAACTGAATTCCGGGACGGAATTCCCTTTAACGGGGGAATACCGTAACAACCGCTTGTTTTAAGGACAATAACTGATAGCAAACATACGACATTTTGACTCTTCTAATTATTATTTTTTTTATTGTTGTTCACATCTTATATGGACGTGTTATTTTATTTATAGAGCTAATTATTTAAATGAGGCAAAAATGACAATAATTCCAGTTTTTTTCACGCGATTTCAACATTACAAATTTATTTATTCGCGAACTCTCAAACTCGCGACTCCATTTGAACGTTGCCTAGTGTCATTCTGTGCGAGGATGTTTTTAATCTGACTTTTATGTTTTATCACAAACTGGAAGTGGTTTTGAACGGAAAATTAATAACTTTTGTTTTTTATGAATCAATATTTTTTTCTTATCCGCGACATGCAGGTGAATACTCGATAAATTTTTTCGTTTTCAGAAATGACAAAACCTCACAGGAAAATATTAAAATATTTAAATTTTTGCAAACTTGAAAAATAGCATTTATTTTTTACCCGATTTTTTCAAACTTTTAGCCCGAAGTTTTCAAAATCTGAACCATAATGCTTGAATTTTTCAAAAGTTGAAATTAATTACGTGTTTTGTTTCTTATATAGTTTTTAAACAGACACGTATTCACCACCCCCCCTACAGTTTCCACAAACCTCTTTACATTAAAAGTCCATCGCAGTGGATATTTTACCTCACCACCGGATAGGAGATACACTAATGCAGTAGTAGATTGGTATGACTTCGTCGATAGTGAATTTTTTTCGATTAATGAGTATGATTCATTGTTAGAGGACTTAGGTTTTAAGGATGGCAAGATTTTGTTCGCCCATTTTTAGATACCTGGGAAATCATTGGATGAAGGATTGGCACCACTAATGTCTGACAAAGATAGGTTTAGTCTGCTATGGCATGTACCTAGATATAGAGAGATTTAGATGTACATTGAGAATGGTGTTTCATTAGTTGAAAAGCAAATGATGGAAGTTAGTTTGGCTAAGGGAAAGGGTGTCCTTATTGAGGAAATTTTTGAGGATGATAATGTTGAAGGAACACCTATATAAGATGTTATAGGAACACCTAAATACTTCACAGGGAGCTTCTCAACTTTGTAACACACACTATCAAAGATGTATTGTTTATCCTCCATAGAGATGCTTCCAAAGATGATACTACTTTTACAATAATTGGGAAGAAGGCCAAATATGACACCAAAATCTTTAATAGCCTCCTTTATCACACTCACAGAAATAATATCCCCATGGCAGAACATCAGTAAGTCATCTGCAAAAGCAAACACGAGTCAATTTCATATTTTTACATCCAAAATGGTATCTGAGACATAGGATCACCTTGCCTTAACCCTCTACCACCCTTAAAATAGCCAAATCTTTCTCCATTAACACAGATGGAGAAGGATACAGAGGTGACACATTGTAAAATCCACTGCACCATCTATTCATGAAATCCAAAACCTCTAAGAACAGCTTCCAGAAATTGTCAATTGACTATGTCATATGCTTTTTGAATGTCAATCTTCAAAGCAACTCTATTGGGACCATCTTTCCTGTCATAACCCCTTAATAATTCCTTGGAGAGAAAATTATTGTCTTAAATGAGTCTGTTAGGAAAAAAAGCACCCGGATTCAGACCTACTATCTTTCCAAGAGCATTTTGTATTCTCTCAGTTATGATCTTGCTAATACATTTATATAGCACATTACAACATGCTATTTGTTAAGTTCATGAATCACGATAGTTTGTTATGTTCAAAACATGCAAAGAAGCAAATAAACACCAAAATTGACCATTTTCATGGGTTTAATACATAAACATAATTAATAACAAAACAAGTATAAGTAACCATGCATGAAACATCATTAACAATCCTTAATAACAACAACCACCTAGAGTTTTTAATACAATCAATGAACTCCTTTTTTTCAAAGCCAATCTTGATCTTGTTGTTCCCTGAAGAATGCAACACTTTTCACCATAGTTGTTTTCTTGTTGACCTTCGCTTCATTTGTAATTGCCTGCCTCGTATTCAAACGTTTGCGAGATATCTAGCAACCGCCAAAAGGTCCCTTGCTATTTCCATGTTAACCGTTGTGATTCATGCATGCATTTAATGGTCGTGTCTTATAAGTTACACATTTACTAACCGTTGTGATTCATGCATGGAAATGAATCCACTATTAGTAAAATCCCGCTAACATCAAAGTAATCTAAGCCCATAATATTAACTAATTACCCTAATATATATGTCTAATTATAGAGGCCTGAAATATTAAACTTATATTACATTGTTAGTAGTATCTTAATAGTACATAAATATAACATCTCACAATTGTAACATTTCTGAATTTAAGATCAATATTTAAACCGAGCTATAAATTCTATTCCTAATTTTTATGGAATTTATTATTTTTGTTTTTAGCCCTTTTATCGAAAATCATCGTTTTAGCTATTTCTGAGTCCTGTGTTGGATATTTATCCGTTTTACCGTTTGAGAAATCAATAATTCCATATTTTAGCTTCGAGAGCTTATTTATTTTTCTAAAACATTTTAATATTTTTTACTTTTAACAACGTTTGGCCGAAACCGCGTCAAAATAGTGTTTTTACAATTTTTAATATTTTAACTACGTGTTTTAAAAACAAATATTATGGTATAAATGTTTTAGAAAAATAAAAATAAAAATATAATTTATAAACATAACATATAAACCAAAC